>JAHHZJ010003983.1:0-21833 GCA_021437245.1 Aegilops speltoides | reverse complement strand
TGGTGAAACTATTCCACATTGTTTTAATTGAATACCAAACTCGAACTAAATATTCCTCTCCGCGATCGATCGCAGAAACTTAATTTTTTGTTACGATGATTGTCCACTTCACTCTAAAATTCTTTTGAACCTTTCAACTATTTCAACTTATGTTTCATCAAGTAGATATACCCATATCCGCTCAAATCATCTTGTGAAGGTCAAAATAACGACATTCTTGCCATGAGCCTTCATACTCATTGGTCCGCATACATCAGATGTATTATTTCCAATAAGTCAAGAGCTCGCTCCATTGTTCTCAAGAACGGAGTTTTAGTCATCTTGCCCAAAAGGCACGGTCTAAGCATCAAATGATTCATAATCAAGGATTCCGAAAATCCATCTTTATGGAGTTTTCTTCATGCTGCTTTACACCGATATGACCTAAACGGCAGTGCTCACAAATAAGTTGCACTATCATTATTAACTTTACATCTTTTGGTTTCAATATTATGAATATGTGTATCACTACATCGAGATCCAATGAACCATTTTCATTGGGTGTAACTATATAAGGTTTTATTCATGTAAATGTAACAAGCTTATTCTCTTACTTACATGAATAATCAGTATTGCAATAAACATGATCAAATCATATTCATGCTCAACGAAACACCGATAACACTTTGTAGGATCGAAGTATGTCTAGAGGGGGTGATTAGACTACTTGACAACTTAAAAATTTGCCTTTGATTGGAGTAGTTTCTAGCAAGTTCACAATGATAACCAAGTCAGTATCACCCTACACATGCAATTCTAGAGTTATGGCAGCGGAAAGTAAATTGCACGATAGTAAATGAGAGGTGGAGAAGAGCAAACGCAATGGAGACACGGAGATTTTTTCTCGTGGTTCCGATAGGTGGTGCTATCGTCAATCCACGCTGATGGAGACTTCAACCCACTGGAGGGTAACGCCATGCGAGTCCACTGAGGGCTCCACCCACGAAGGGTCCACGAAGAAGCAACCTTGTCTATACCATCATGGCTTACGCCCACGGAGGACTAGCCTTACTCGGGTAGATCTTCACGAAGCAGGCGATCTCCTTGCCTTACAAACTCCTTGGTTCAACTCCACATCATGACGGAGGCTCCCAAGCGACACCTAACTAATCTAGGAGGCACCACCTCCAAAAGGTAATAGATGGTGTTGGTGATGATGAACTCTTGCTCTTGTGCTTCAAATGATATCTCCCAACACTCAACTCTCCTCACCGATTTGGCTGTGGTGGAGGAAGGGATTGAGGAAAGCAACTTGGAAAGACTAGAAATCAAGTGTCATATGGTGGGAGTGGAGCAACTTGATCTCAACACAAGGGTAGGTAGTTTTCTCGTAAATGTAAGGTAGGAGTGGTAGTTCTTTCGATGGCTCTTCCACGTAATGAAGAGGA
Source organism: Aegilops speltoides (assembly GCA_021437245.1). Taxonomy (NCBI): domain Eukaryota; kingdom Viridiplantae; phylum Streptophyta; class Magnoliopsida; order Poales; family Poaceae; genus Aegilops; species Aegilops speltoides. The sequence continues at coordinate 20,406 of JAHHZJ010003983.1, read as the reverse complement.
GGTGGAGGGTATTTATAGCCTCCACATAAAATCCAACTGCTACACACATTTGAGTAATCTCTCGACAAGTTGACAACTGGCGACCGAAAGTTCAAATCTTAGAACGCTGGGATTTTCGTGGACCGAAAATACAATCTTGCTAGACCGATTCTTCCAAAGTCTAGGGTTTGCCAATCTTGGGACCGATTTCTCATCTCGGTGACACCGATTTGAGTACGTATGTTACTGTGCTTGGCAACACCAATTTCGAATGACCGAGTTTGGAATCGGAAAATCCGAGATTCTAGGGTTTTGGCTATATGGCTGAGGTGGTTCATCTCTGTGACTGAGTTTGGAATCGGTGGGACCGAGATTACTTATGAGTTTATGTTGGAATGAAAGATTGCTGATAGTTTGAGAGATAAATCACTAAGCACTTTAGAGCAACCAGATCATCATCATAACCTCATCCCCTTTAATAGTATTGGCTTTCCTATGGACTCAATGTGATCTTGGATCACTAAACCAAAATGGAGTCTTGAGCTTTTGCCAATGTTTTCCTTAACATTTTGAGGGGTCCACATCATCACCATTGCCATACCCATATCAACGAACTTTCTAAATATTCTCAAGAAATGATTAGTTCAATGATATATATGTTGTTATTAATTACCAAAACCACCGGGATTAGTTGCACTTTCAATCTCCCTTTTGGTAATTGATGACAACATATAGATCAAAGCTCACAAAGATATAATCAATGAATAACATCGTCGCTTTGAGAAGTATGTGATAAGCAAGAGTCCCCTAAATTTGTGCATTATTTAAGATTTATGCTTGAATGCAAATGCACAATCGATTAGGATCATGGGTTACTCTTCCATGTCACATACATCTTGGTGGAGCGCATAAAATGATAAGAATGAATAGCATGCACCCAATCACCAAGACATGAGTAAATGATCATACAAGATATAGATAGAATATGATAAGCATCAAGCACACATTAGCACAAGATGATCAAGCACTCATCAAGATAGAGCAAACGAGTATCAAACACACAAGTATCTCAAAGAACTCAAAAGTATCTCAAGGAAAACCGCAAACGAAAGAGCAAAAACGAGCACTCTCTCTCGAAGCCCTATGATCTATACACTTTCCCTTTGGCAACAAGTTACCAAAAGTTCGAAGGTATAGAGCTAATCGCCACGGACTCGCGGGCGCTCCGTCAAGGCCGATGGAGTGGAGATAGCTGCATCTCGCGAAAGCTTCCAAGTCTGTGGAGCCGAGGAGTTGATACCGAGCTGGTGCCGAACCGATGGAGCAGAGGAGGTGCATGTAGTAGCCCTGGATCCGACAATCGAATAGCAGCTGATCTGGGCTTTAGGGCACTGCAGCAGCTGCTCATAGTCATCCCGACCATGTCACCTTCCATCTCCTTCATGAGTTCTCGCTTTCTCCTCTTAGCTTCCTCAATGTCCGTGAAGCTTGTTGACGGTGACTGCACTTCACCACCTTGACGCCCAGAGCATGGAACTTATCCTCAACGATCCTCTCAAGGCTCTCCGAGATTGCACTATGCGGCCAAAGCGTAGCTCAATTCTCCGAGTGGCTTCAAGAAGTTGTTCTGCAACGCCTTGGGCTTTGCTCGCTTCCTTCTCTCGTTTAGCTTGTTTGGCAGCTTCACTTAGCATGTCCTTCTACTGATGTGGGAGCATTCTCACCATCACAACCTCGTTTCCTCATGTTCAAAGGCAAGGGCAAGTGGGGTCTATCCAATGTAGGTGTCCGTGCCAAACTTGGCATTGATGAGCATCCAATATGCGAGCAAACCCACACGATTCTTTCTCCGTCACCGCGTCCTCTTGATAGTCTCAACTATCGTGTCCATCACCTTAAAAGGTGTCTTCTCGATCTAGAATGTGCAGCATGTTGATAGAGTACCTCTTATCATGCGATGGTCCCTCGACTTAGGCATCAATGTATGCCTCTGTAATGGTGTTGGTGGTTGGGAGACTGCCTCAAGGTAGTAGACCCAACCAAGCTTCCATATCTCTACATCCTTCTCATCTACCTCATTATACATGTTCTTCATCGACTCGTGATTCTTCTTCGAATGCCATACACATCAATATCATCTTCCTTGAAACAGTATTCAGCAACGCTCCATTCTTCAACAAGAGAATGGAATCTCGCCTTCGTCATCCATACAATCCGCCATCCGGATAGAAGTGTGGTGGCATAGAACGCATGATCATCTCATCGCTCCAGACAACTTCGACCAACGAACTCGCAATCCCACAAGCAGTGAAGCTTTATGCACATGTGGAAAAAGTCTCGTGTCTTTCACTATCGATGTATTCCCAATCAACGATTCGTGTCAAGAATAATTGGCTTCTTGTCCATGAGCACTGCTCATAAAAGTCTTGTTGCTTTCTAGTGGAATCTAGAGTCAATCGTGTTCTTCTCCGGTGGCATATGGATCTGTGCCTCCATAGCCCGAGACCTTTATCCTTTCTCCTTCATATTTTCAGCTCGAGGATGAGCTTCATTATGAATCGCGCTTCGTCGAGCTTGAGCAAAACATGAGCCTCATCATCGATTCTGCAGTGGCACATTGTCCTTCTTTTCTCAAGGGTATGTTCTCACAGCCTTCTTGGGCTTGGCACTGGTTTGGCTTGGGCTGCCTTTTGCTGGAGCTGAAGGCTTAGCTTTTGGAGGTGCTCCGCTCGATGGCATCACCCATCAACTTCGCTTCGAGGAGGCTGAGGTGCTTCCTCATCGTAATCATCATCATCGCAGCCTCTTCATGAACTTTCTCTTCCTCTTGGAAGTCTTCTTGATCTTGCTGGAGGTTTCTTCCATGCTGAGTCAGGAAGAGGATTTAGTCACCTTGCTTGTGCCTTTCTTTGAATGTTGCCCTTGATAGCTCTTGGAAATCACTTGCCTTTTAGGCTTTGAAGTTATCTCCTCATCGCAATGAAATCGAATCTTCCTCATCCGAAGTTTCTTCTTTTCCGCCCTCGTGGCAGCAGAAATCCACTTGGAGTGCTTTCTCCATCATCCAAAAACTGCTTGCTCGACTTGTAGCTGCTCGAATCTCAACGGCATCTCGACTGTCTCGACCGCTACCTTCCTGATATGACCGACAACCCGTGAATAGAATAGGTATAGGCGTAAGAGAAGAGTTATCACAAACGCAGAGATTTCAAAAGAATGAGTTCAAACTTTAGTTTTAGGTTTTCATGTAATATATGTCGGTCTCGACTGAAGTCTATCAATTCGTGAAACCAAATGTCTAAATGCAACATACACCACTTTCGTTGACCAAATGGGTTTCGTCAGCCGAGACACTAGGGTTTCACTAAATCTTCATTTCGTCTTACCGATTGCACAACTCGGTTTCACCGAAAAGTGCGCGTAATGGCCGAGGCCAAATCGGTCATCCGAAATGCGAATCGGTCACACCGAGATGTGTTCGGAAACCTAACCCAAAATTTTCACTCAAATTTGTTCTATGACCTAAACAACTGGATAGGAGGATCTCAATCTTGGCAAGAAACATGGCAACGCCTATCGTGCATAGAATCAGCGATTGAACACGAGAGGGATGAAACTCACCCAAAGCGGTGGAGTTTCACCACGGCGCAACGGGCGATGCGGAGACCGCTGACGGCGATGGAGACTCGCAGGGCGCAGCGACGCAAGGAGACGATCCGGAGACCAAGGCGACAGTAAGGGTTTGAGGGCAAGCGCTTGAAGAAGTAATCAACGCTACCGCTCCTCGAGTATATATACCTTTTCGGTCGGGACCGAAGTTTGAAAACTCGTGGGACCGAGATGGTTAATCGCTGCGCTATACACTTTGGTCACGCCGAATTTGAAACTCGGTTTCACCGAGGTGAAAACCTAGATCAATCCAAGTGATTTCGTCTGTCCGATTTGAGTATATCGGTTTGACCGAAGTACTTAGAAGGTTTTGAAGTTAGGCTTTTGACGGATCGGTGGCTCCGAGTGCTCCTCACTCGTCTCGTCCAAAAAGTCTTGTTCAAAGTTTGTGATATAAGCATGAATAGAGTTTGAGACAAGAAAGCATAGATAGCTAGAGGAATTAGGCATTCTTGTCCATCCATTTGGTCAAAAAGAAAATATCCAAAAGACCAAAGCAACAAATGGATGTCCTCGAATGGATAAAATCATGCATCCAACATGCTCACACAATAAGATAGCAAATGAAATATGTGTCAAACATGCACAATCAAAACACTAACAGCTAGCATTAATTGCGATGACTAGGTCATCTATATATGAGTATATTGACTTAGGAGTCAAATGAGAACATTTGATCATAGGTCATACTCATCGCTTAAGCACAAGTGGGGTTACCACTTTTCCATAAAGCATTAATGTGTTCACATCATTAGAAGATGCTTTAGCTCATTTCTTTAGAGCAAAGCTCCCTTGATGTGAGAACCCTTTAAAGGGTCAAACTAACCTTGGGTTGTCGTTGAAGACTTCATGTAGATGTTGAAGATGTGGATGCTCAAAGTTGATGAAGGTCATCAAGAGTTGGGAGCAACCTTTGATTCGGCACTTTCAATACCTACATGGGTTAGTCCCACAAGGAACAAACAAGAATATCCATGGACATAGATTGAAGTTCACAATAGATGATGTCCATGAAAGCAATGATTACCTTGTCCTTGACTTACCAACATGAGGGTTTGTGACTCCATGAACTAGTGCAAGATGTGGAAGTTGATTGCACAAGTCCTTGCCAAAATGAATATGAGTGAAGTATATTAGGAGTCACCTCAAGAACTCTCTAGTTCTTCTTCTTCGGATCCACATCATCTTGATGGGAATCCTTGGGGTAGTAGTTGAGCTTGTTGAAGTAGAACTTGAAGTTGCCTTGGGAACCCACTTGACCATGGACCTTGGGTGCTTCAATGAATGCATCAATCTCCTCTTGAAGCTTGTCCTTGCCTTTTAGCTTGTGGTCTTGTGGTGGAAGGTCATTTTGAGCTTGTTCTCATTGGAAGAAGTAGGATCATACTTCTCCTCTTGAGAGACAAACTTTGGAGGATATCGACCTTCTTCCCATTCAACACCCGGCTGAACTTTCGTCAAAACCAAACCTTGATTCTTCCGTGTCTTCCTTGTTTGTAACAATTTCTCAAAGCTCTTGCTTCCGCAAGACTCTTGTAGACACCTTCTATAATCCTTTCAATAGACTATTTTCTTGCTCAAGTGAAACTTGGCTTGAAACATTGTTAGTGGAATCAAGAGAATTACTAGAAGTAACAACATTTGATTTAACATGATTATTGTTACTACTAGATGAAGAATTTTCTTATGCTTGTCATGCTTAGTTTTGATAGGTGGCAAGAAATTAGACAAGAGAAGTCGCTTGGCAAGATATGAAGAACTCTTCTTCAAGATCGCCATTGATAGCTTTTAGAAACTCATGTTCTTGCTCTAGATTGAGCTTCTCGCGTAGCTTCTCATGAGATCTTAGGAGCTCTCTATGATCTTCTTGAGTTGTTTCATGAGCTAACTTAAGAGTGTTTAGTTCTTTAGTTAGACGCTCAATCTCCTTCATAGCATTGTCATTCACTTCATCTCGACTATAAAGACTACTAGCATGTTCATCATTACTAAGCTCACTAGATTTATCATGTAAAAGCTCATCTTCACCAAGCAAGTCATCCTCATCACTATCAAAGTCAATAAACTCAGGATGTGATACCTTGGGGCCTTTTGCCATGAAGCATCTCCCATTCCCTCATTTGGTGAATCAAATATGTCATAGGAGTTGAAGTTGAGGACACTAGAGCAAGACCGCAACACCTTCATCTTGACTCGATTCGGAGTTGGAGTGATAGCTTCTTTCGAGTGATTGTCGAGTCGAGCCGAAACCCATTCACCAACATGAGCTTGATGTTTTCTTCTTGTGTAGCTCCTTGATGACTTGTCTTTCCTTTCCGAATCCTTGCTTCTCCGAGAGGATCTTCGCTCATAACGATCATCTCTACTCCTTCTCTCTTTCGAGGCGACTCTTCTCTTGAGCTTCTTCTTCTTGGAGATTCTTCTTCTCTTGTGGGAGTCGAACACTCATTTGAGTAGTGTCCGGTCTTCCACAATTGTAGCAGTTTCGATCACGACTAGAAGATCTCTTTTCATCATATGATCTAGACTTTGAGCTTTTCCTTGCTTCTACTCTTGTAGAATTTGTGAAGTTCTTCACCATTAGGCTTATCTCTTCATTGGAAACTAGCTTGTCACTTGAGGATGTGGGAGCTTCAATCGCAGCTTTGTAAGCACCACTTGACTTGTTGTGAAGCTCTTCCTTATCTTTAAGTGTCATCTCATGAGCAACAATCCTTCCAATGACTTCGTAGGCTTGAGATCTTTGTAGTTTGGCATCATTTGAATCAAAGTGCACACGGTGTCATACTTTCCATCCAAAGCTCGAGAATCTTCTTGATGATGAATCGTCGGTCATTTCTTCGCTTCCTAAGCCGCCATCTCATTGGTGATGAGAGCAAGCCTAGAATACATTTCAAATCCTTCACCTTCCTTCATCTTGAACTTGTCAAGTCGACCTTGAAGAACATCTAGCTTTGATTCCTTCACGGACTCGGACCTTCGCATTTCACCAAAGTATCCCAAATCTCTTTGCATTCTCAAGACGGCTGATCTTGTTGAACTCCCGACACAAAGCATTGAAGAGAACAAGCTTGAGCATTGTTCAGAACATCCGCAACTCATCCAAGTAGCTTCCGATCCGAACTTTTCCTTCCAAGAACTCACCTTGCAAGCCAACACAAATAATGCCCCATGCGGGGTTATGTCCAAGAATATTTTTATTTTATGCTTCCAACTAGCAAAGTTTGAACCATCAAAGTAAGGACCTCACGGAAATTACCTCACTAGACGCCATACTTCCTAGGTTGTGAAACCAAGCTTATGGAGTCCAATGCAATGGAAACCAATCCAATGGAGACCAAAGCCTACCACTTGTAGGATCGAAGTATGTCTAGAGGGGGTGATTAGACTACTTGACAACTTAAAATTTTGCCTTTTGATTGGAGTAGTTTCAGCAAGTTCACAATGATAACCAAGTCAAGTATCACCCACAATGCAATTCTAGAGTTATGGCAGGGAAAGTAAATTGCACGATAGTAAATGAGAGGTGGAGAAGAGCAAACCAATGGAGACACGAATTTTTTTCTCGTGGTTCCGAAGGTGGTGCTATCGCCAATCCACGCTGATGGAGACTTCAACCCACGGAGGGTAACGGCCCCGGGAGTCCACGGAGGGCTCCACCCACAAGGGTCCAAAGAAGCAACCTTGTCTATCCATCATGGCTTACGCCCACGGGGACTAGCCTTACTGGGGTAGATCTTCAAAGTAGGCGATCTCCTTGTTCTTACAAACTCCTTGGTTCAACTCCACATCATGACGGAGGCCCCAAGCGACACCTAACTAATCTAGGAGGCACCCCTCCAAAAGGTAATAGATGGTGTTGGTGATGATGAACTCCTTGCTCTTGTGCTTCAAATGATATCTCCCCAACACTCAACTCTCCTCACCGATTTGGCGTGGTGGAGGAAGGATTGAGGAAAGCAACTTGGAAAGACTAGAAATCAAGTGTCATATGGTGGGAGGAGCAACTTGATCTCAACACAAGGGTAGGTAGTTTTCCTGAAATGTAAGGTAGGAGTGGTAGTTTTTTCCGATGGCTCTCCACAATGAAGAGGAGGTGGAGGGTATTTATAGCCTAAAAATCCAACTGCTACACACATTTGAAATCTCGGTCAACGGTTGACAACCGGGACCGAAAGTTCAAATTTAGAACGTTGGGATTTTTGGGGACCAAAATACAATCCGTAGACCGATTCTTCCAAAGTCTAGGGTTTGCCAATCTCGTGGACTGATTTTCTCATCTCGGGACACCGATTTGAGTACGTATGTTAGGTTTTAACACCAATTTGAATGACCGAGTTTGGAATCGGAAAATCCGAATTTAGGTTTCATATGGCGAGGTGGTTCATCTCGGTGATAGTTTGGAATCTGGGACCGAGATTACTTATGAGTTTATGTTGGAATGAAAGATTGTGATAGTTTGAGAGATAAATCACTAAGCACTTTAGAGCAACCGATCATCATCATAACCTCATCCCCTTTAATAGTATTGGCTTTCCTATGGACTCAATGTGATCTTGGATCACTAAACCAAAATGGAGTCTTGAGCTTTTGCCAATGTTTTCCTTACATTTTGAGGGGTCCACATCATCAATATTGTTATACCCATATCAAAACTTTCAAATATTCTCAAGAAATGATTAGTTCAATGATATATATGTTGTTATTAATTACCAAAACCACCGGGATTAGTTGCACTTTCACACTTATTTAGGTTTAACACTAATCCCAAAAGTATAGGAGTATATGATCATATCAATTTTGGAACTATTTCCAACACACATCGCACTTCACCCTTTAACTAGTCTCCCTTTATTCCCAATCCCGCTTTGAGTTACTAATCTTAGAAACAACTAGTATCAAATCGAAGGGTTTATAAACACTAGTAAAGAACATCAATAATATGTATATCAAATATACTTATGTTCACTTTGCCATCCTTCTTATCCGCCAATCACTTGGGGTAGTACCTTTCCAAAGGACCGCCTAAAGGGCACTTAGTTCGTGCTTATGACGACTTGGGTTTCCACTTGAGCAAAGAATTGTTGGCCTTCTTGAAGTTCCCTCTTCCTTTGCCCTTGAAACTAGTGATCTTGTTAACCATCAACCTTGATGCTCTTTTCTTGATTTCTTTACCATCTCAACATTTGAAGAGCTCGAATAACTTTCGCATCCTTGATATTATAGTTCATCACGGTTCTAGTAACTTAGTGATGGTGACTAGAGAATTTCCAATCACTATCTTATCCGAAGATTAACCCCACTTGATTCAAGCGATTGAAGTACCTGCATAACTGGACATGCTCACTAGTCGAGCGATTCTCCCCATCTTTTAGCTATAGAACTTTTGGAATTCATTCTCAACCTCGGTATTTGCTTGAAATATTAACTTCAATTCCCGGAACATCTCATTGGTCCATGACGCTCAAAACGCCTTTGAAGTCCCGATTCTAAGCCCAAACATGGTGCACTAAACTATCAAGTAGTCATCACATTGAGCTAGCTAAATGTTCATAACGTCGATCGCCCCCATAGGTCCCACCAGCGGCATTAGGACATAATTTTTGCAAAGAATGAGGATAAACTCGATCGCGGATCAAACCGCATCATTGCTACTAACATTTTCAACACAATTTTCTAGGAACATATCAAAATAAAATATGAAAGCAACAACGCAAGCTATTGATCTTAAACATAATTTGCAAAATACTACCGGACTAAGTTCATGATAAATTAAAGTTCAATTAATCATATTACTTAAGAACTCCCACTTAGACATAATCTCTAGTCATCTAATGATCGGATCCAAATCAACTAAACCATAACCGATCATCACGGAGATGGAGTAGTTTTAATGGTGAACATCACTATGTTGATCATATTCCTATATGATTCACGCCACCTTTCGGCTCCGTGTTCCGAGGCCATATCCGAATGCTAGGCTCCAAGTTTAACCCGAGTATTGCGAAACGGCTTACATTGAGATGGACGAGGCTTATCACACCCGATCATCACGGGGTTTTGGGCACCTAATTTTGGCAATCATACCGTGGAGAACACTTTTGATAATTTTAGGAGAGATCATCTTAAAATGCTACCGCAATCAAAGCAAGATAAGATGCATAAAGGATAAACATCACATGCAATCAATATAAGTGATATGATATGGCCATCATCATCTTGTGCTTGGATTCCATCCGCAACTTGCGGATCACCATTACCAAAACGACACCTTGATCTCCATCGAGATCGTTGTCGCCACCCATCTACTTTACATATCGCACCCTTAGTGATAAAGTAAAGCAAAAGGTTGCATTTATACAATAAAGCGAAACCATATGGTTTGCCAAACCGATAACTTCGTTACAAAACATGATCATCTCATACAACAACTTATATCTCATCAAGTCTTACCATATCACATCACAACATGCCCCGCAAAAACAAGTTAGACGCCCTCACTTTGTTGTTGCAATTTTACGTGGCTGCTACGGGCTGAGCAAGAACCGTTTCACCCACGCATCAAAACCACAACGATAGTTTGTCAAATAGACTGCTTTTAACCTTCCAAGGACCGGGACACACCGGTTCAACTAAAGGAGAACCACATGCCACCAAGGAAAGCACGCCGAGAACCGCTCGTAAGGCACGCGAAGTCGGTCCGGCCGCTTATCCAACAATACCGCTGAACCAAAGTATGACATGTGGTAGGGATGACTTATATCGCCCACAACTCACTTGTGTTCTTCCGCATATAACATCAACGCAAAAACCTAGGCTCGATGCCATTGGAGAACGGTAATTTCAAAAATTCCTACACACACGCAAGATCATGGTGATGATATAGCAACGAGGGAGAGGTTGTCTTTACCCTCAGATCGGGGTTAACCGACGAACCTAGAGGAAGTAGTCGACGCTCCCCGGTCCAACCGATCCAAGCACCGACTGCACCTCCAAGTTCTTGACACACGACACCGATGACGCACCTGATCTTGATCCAAAAGAGGCCGAGGGGAGTTCCCAAAGGGTGTGGTGACGATCTTGATGTTCTCCCGCAGGTTTGCCAACATGCAAAGACCGGGTGTATATCGGGGGGGCACCAAATGCAAGGAACCACCAATGATCAACTTGTGTTCTAGGGTCCCCACCCCGATATAAAAGGAGGGAGGAGGTGGTCACCCAAGGGGCCCAAAGGAGGAGGAAACCTACCCAAGTAGGTTTCCTCTTTTCCTAATCCAAGTTGGAGGGGAAGGAAGGAGTATAGTAGTAGGAAGGAAGAGGAAGGAGGGGGGGGCCCCCTCCCACGGATTTTTGGGGGCGCCTCCCTTGCTCCTTCTTCCTTCCTTCCACTTCCCAATAAGCCCCATATTTCCGGGGTTCCGGAATGTGTCTCCATATTCCCAAACCTCCCAACCTTTCCGTGTCCAAATATATCCGCCCAATATATCAATTTTATGTCTCACCATTTAGACCCTCATCATGTCCGGATCACATCCGGATTAACAACCTTCACATCAAAATACATAAACTCATAATATAACCCATCGAAAACCTGGCGGACTTTTTCCGAGAACATTAGACATGACCAGACACCCTTTCAATAACCAATAGGGGACCGGATGCCCAATTGGTTCCTACATATTCTACAAGATCTTTATCTCAAACGCATAACAACATACTTTGTTCCTTTTATCAAATTTACCGCCCGAGATTTGACGCCGGTATCCAATACCTAGTTCAATCTCCAAGGTCTCTTTACTCGTTCGTTGTTGGGAAACGAGTAATTTCAAAAAATCCCACGACACGCAAGATCATGGTGATGACATAGCAACGGGGGAGGTTGTCTATGTACCCCAGACCAAGCGAAGGTTGATGCAGATAGAGGAAGTAGTCGACCCTCCCGTCCGAGCGATCCAAGCAAATCGCACCTCCGAAGTTCTTGACACGCAGACAGCTCGATGACGCACCCGATCTCCGATCCAGAGGGAGGGGAGTTCCCAAGACGGGCAGACGATCTTGATGTTCTCCGCAGGCTTCAAGCACCGCCACAATATGACCGAGGTGTTAAAGGAGGGGGCACCACACGGCTAAGGAACAATCAATGATCAACTTGTGTGTCCTAGGGTGCCCCCACCCCCGGATATAAAGGAGGGAGGGAGGAGGGGTCGGCCCAAGGGGCGCCATAGGGGGGGAAACCTACCCAAGTAGGTTTCCTTTCCTTATCTTACTTGGAGGAAGGAAGGAGTACTAGTATTAGGAAGTAGTACTAGTAGTAAGAATATGAAGAGGGGAAGGAGAAGGAAGGGGGCCCCCCTCCCCACAGAATTTGGGGGGCGCCTCCTTCCTTCTCCTTCCTCCACATGGGCCCAATAAGGCCCAATACCTCCCGGGGTTCCAACCTCCCCGAGCCCAAACCTCCAACCTTTCCTGTCCAAATATATCCGCCCAATATATCAATCTTTATGTCTCGACCATTTCGAGACCCCTGTCCGTGATCATATCCGGACCCACAAACTTACATCAAAATACATAAACTCATAATATAACCATCAAACCTTGCCGCGGACCCTACGGTTCGAGAACGATGTAGACATGACCGGACATTCCCGTCAATAACCAATAGCGGACCTAGATGCCCATATTGGTTCCTACATATTCTACGAAGATTTTTGGCAAACCGATAAAAAAATAAGTTGTTCTTTGTCATCGGTATGTTATTGTCCGAGATTTGATCGCCGGATCCAATACCTAGTTCAATCTCGCACGGCAAGTTCTTTACCGCTCAATACGCCATCTCATAACTAACTCATTAGTTACATGCTTGCAAGGCTTAAGTGATGAGTATTACCGGAGGGCCCAGAGATACCCCCACAATCGGAGTGACAAAACCTAATCTCAAATACGCCAACTCAACATGTACCTTCGAGACACCGTAGTACTCCTTTATAATCACCCACTGGACGCTTTGGTAGTACCAAACCTAAACGGAGTTTCATAACTCATAGTTAGGAACATGTATAAGTCATGAAGAAAGCATAGCAACATACTAAATGATCAAGTGCTGCTAACGGAATGGGTCAAGTCAATCACATCATTCTCCTAAGATGTGATCCTTTAATCAAATGACAACTTTGTCCATGGCTAGGAAACATAACCATCTCCGATAAACGAGCTAGTCAAGTAGAGGCATACTAGTGACACTATGTTTGTCTATGTATTCACACATGTATTATGTTTCCGTTAATACAATTCTAGCATGAATAAAAAATTTATCATGAAATAAGGAAATAAATAATAACTTTATTATTGCCTCTAGGCATATTTCCTTCAGCCTCCCACTTGCACTAGAGTCAATAATCTAGTTCACATCGCCATGTGATTTAACACCAATATTCATATCTCAGATATGATTAACACCATAGTTCACATCATCATGTGACCAACATCCAAAGGGTTTACTAGAGTCAAAATCTAGTTCACATCGCTATGTGATTAACACCCAAAGAGTACTAAGGTGTGATCATGTTTTGCTCTGAGAGAAGCTTAGTCAACGGGTCCCACATTCAGAGGTATGTATTTTGCAAATATTTTATGTCCACAATGCTCGACGGAGCTACTCTAGCTAATTGCCCCACTTTCAATATGTATCCTTGAGACTTAGAGTCATCGGATCGGTAAAAGTTTGCAATCGATGTAACTTTACAACAAACCTTTATCACCTCCATAATCGAGAAACATCTCCTTAGTCTTTACTAAGGATATTTTGACCAATGTCCAAAGGATCTACTCCTAGATCACTATTGTACCCCTTGCCAAATTCGAGCAAGGTATACAATAGGTCGGTACATAGCATAGCATACTTTATAGAACCTATGACGAGGCATAGGGAATGACTTTTCATTCTCTTTCTATTTTCATGTGGTCGGATTTGAGTCTTACTCAATTTCATACCTTTGCAACAGGCAAGAACTTTTCGACGCTCCATTTTGAACTATTTCAAAATCTTGCCAAGGTATGTACTCATTGAAAATCTTATCGCCGCCTTGATCTATCTCAATAGATCTTGATGCTCAAATGTAAGTAGCTTTTATCGAGGTCTTTTCTTAAAAACTCCTTTCAAATACCCTTTATGCTTTGCGTAATTCTACATTACTCCGATCAACAATATGTCATTCACATATACTTTGAAATGTTTAGTGCCCCACCACTTTCTTGTAAATACAGTTCAGAAGTCTGTATAAAACTATATGCTTTGATCAACTTATCAAAGCGATATTCCAACTCCAGATTCTTGCACCAGTCCATAGATGGATCGCCGGCCATTTTGTTAACACCTTTAGGATTGAAAAACCTTCGTTGCATCAATAAACCCTTCTTTAGAAATCCATTAAGGAATGCAGTTTTTGACATCCATTTGCCGATTTCATAAAATGTTTCTAACATGATTCAAGATTTAAGCATCGAACGGGAGAAAATCTCATCGTATTCAACACCTTGAACTTTGTTGAAAACCTTTTGCAACAAGTCGAGCTTAGTGGATAGTAACACTACTATCGTGTCCGCCTTCCTCTTGAAGATCCATTTATTTAACATGGCTTGCCGATCATCGAGCAAGTCAATCAAAGTCCATACTTTGTTCTCATACATGGATTATATCTCGATTTTATGGCCTCGGCCATTTCATGAATCGGCTCATCATCGCCTCATAGTTTGTAGGTTCATCATGGTCTAGTAACATGACTTCCAACATGATTACTCACCACTGTGGATCTTACTCGAAGACCTACGAGGTTCTGAGTAACTTGATCAAGTTTCATGATCAAATCATTAGCTTCCTCACTAATTGGGTATTTGTCACAGAACTAATTTCGTGATAAACTACTTTCCAATAAGGAAGGTACATTACCTCATCAAGTTCTACTTTCCTCCCACTCACTTCTTTCGAGAGAAACTCCTTCTAGAAAGGATCCATTTTAGCAATGAATATCTTGCCTTCGGATCGGATAGAAGGTGACCCAACAGTTTCCTTTGGGTATTCTATGAAGACGTCCGATTTGGGTTCGATTATCGATGAAACTTTTTCACATAAGCATCGAGCCCCAAACTTTAAGAAACTTGCTAAACCAAGTTCATATAGTGTCATCTCAACGGATTTAGATGGTGCCCTTTTTAACGTGAATGCAGTTCTCTAATGCATAACCCCAAAACGAAATGGTAAATCAAGAAGAAAATCATAGATCGCACATATCCAATAAAGTACGACAAACGCTCGACACACCATAATGTTGTGGTGTTCTAGGGCGGGGTGAAACTATTCCACATTGTTTTAATTGAAGACCAAACTTGTAACTCAAATATTCCCTCCACGATCGATCGAGAAACTTTATTTTCTTGTTACAATGATTTTTCCACTTCACTCTGAAATTTTGAACCTTTCAACTATTTCAGATTTATGTTTCATCAAGTAGATATACCCATATATGCTCAAATCATCTTGTGAAGTAAAATAACGATATTTCCCGAGATCAACACTCATTGGATCGCATACATCGATGTATTATTTCCAATAAGTCAGAGTTTGTTCCATTGTTCGAGAACGGAGTTTTAGTCATCTTGCCCATGAGGCACGGTTCCAAGTACCAAGTGATTCATAATCAAGTGATTCCGGTCCATCAAGATGGAGTTTCTTCACGCTTTAACGATATGACCAAAGGCAGGCACAAATAGTTACCATCATTATCAACTTGATCTTTTGGCTTCAACATTATGAATATGTGTTACTACTATCGAGATTCAATAAAATAGATCACTCTTCAAGGGTGCATGACCATAAAAGATATTATATAAAAATAGAAAACCATTATTCTCTGAAAATGAATAACCCTCATCAAACAAGATCCAGATATAATGTTCATGCTCAACCAGCACCAAATAACAATTATTGGTCTAAAACTAATCCCAATGGTAGATGAGGTAGCGTATGATATCACATCGATTTGGAACCATTTCCACCAAATCGTCACTTCGCCCTAGCTAATTTCCTAATCCGTAGTCCCGCTTCGAGTTAAATGTTAGCAACAAAACCAGATCAAATACCGGTGCTAAAGCATTTAAGGTACACATCAATAACATGTATATCCATATACCTTGTTCACTTTGCCATCCTTCTTATCCGCCAAATACTTGGGGCGCCGCCAATGTCCACCCTTTAAAGAGAAGCACTTAGTTTCGGCTTAGGTCCATTTGGGTTTTTTCTTGAGCAGAACTTGTTTGCGTTCTTTTTGAAGTTCCTCCTTCCCTTTGGCCCTTTCTTGAAACCTAGGGTCTTGTTACCATCAACACTTGAGCCTTTTTGATTTCTACCTCCGCGCCAAAGATCGCAAGAGCTCGAATAGTCTTGTTCATCCCTTGCATATTATAGTTCATCACAAAGTCTTGTAGCTTAGTGGAAGTGATTGGAGAATTTCAATGACCTATCATCCGGAAGATTAACTCCCATTGAATCAAGTGATTATTATACCCAATTTTGAGTATATGCTCATGAGAATGTTTTCTCCATCTTGCAAAAGAACTTATTGGAGACTTCATATCTCTCAATCCGGCATTTGCTTGAAATATTAACTTCAACTCCTGAACATCTCATATGCTCCATGACGCTCAAAACGCTTGAAGACCCGGTTCTAAGCCGAAAGCATGGCAAATCAATATAGAGTAGTCATCCTTTGTTTCCACGTTTTAACGCGTGCCAGATCAAGAAGAGGTTCGCACCACGGTTTGGACATAATTTTCCAGGCAAAGAATGAGGATAATTCTTACGGACCCAATCCGTAATTGCTACCATCATCTTTCAACTTTGCTTTCTCAAGGAACCATTAAAATTAACGGAACAACAAAGACGAGCCATCTATCTACAAACAAACATAGACAAGCAAAATACTATCAGTACTAAGTTCATGATAAATTTAAGTTCAATTAATCATATTATAAAGAACTCCCACTTAGAGACATCTCTAGTCATCTAAGTGATCACGTGATCCAAATAAACTAAACCATGTCCGATCATCACGTGAGATGGAGTAGTTTCAATGGTGAACATCTCTATGTTGATCATATCTACTATATGATTCACGCCGACCTTTCGGTCTCCGTGTTCCGAGGCCATATCTAGATATGCTAGGCTGCAAGTATAACTCGAGTATTCCGCGTGCAACTGTTTTGCACCCTGTATTTGAACGAGAGCCTATCACACCCGATCATCACGGTGTCTCATCACGAAGAACTTTCACAACGGTGCATACTCGTGGAGAACACTTCTTGATAATTAGTGAGAGATCATCTTAAAATGCTACCGCCAATCAAAGCAACAAAGATGCATAAAGGATAAACATCACATGCAATCAATATAAGTGATATGATATGGCCATCATCATCTTGTGCTTGTGATTCCATCTTCAAGCACCGCCGTGATCACCATCGCCACCGCGCCACACCTTGATCTCCATCGTAGCATCATTGTCGTTACGCCATCTATTGCTTCTACGACTATCGCTACCGCTTAGTGATAAAGTAAAGCAATTACGTATGCTTGCATTTCATACAATAAAGCGACAACCATATGGCTCCTCATTGTCGATAACTTCGTTACAAAACATGATCATCTCATACAATAAAATATAGCATCACGCCTTGGCCATATCACATCACAACATTCCTCGCAAAACAAGTTAGACGCCCTCTACTTTGTTGTTGCAAATTTTACGTGGCTGCTACGGGCTTAAGCAAGAACCGTTTTACCTACGCATCAAAACCACAACGATAGTTTGTCAAATAGACTCGCTTTAACCTTCACAAGGACCGGCGAGCACACTCGGTTCAACTAAAGTTGGAGAAACCGACACCGCCAGCCAATTGTGCAAAGCACGCCGGTAGAACCAGCTCGCTCAGAAGCGCACGCTAATGTCGGTCCGGCCGCTTCATCCAACAATACCGCTGAACCAAAGTATGACATGCTGGTAGGCAGATGACTTATATCGCCCACAACTCACTTGTGTTCTACTCTGCATATAACATCAACGCATAAAACCTAGGCTCGATGCCACTGTTGGGAAACGAGTAATTTCAAAAAATTCCTATGCACACGCAAGATCATGGTGATGACATAGCAACGAGGGGAGAGTGTTGTCTACGCACTCGTAGACCAAGCGAAGCGCTGACGAGCGAGAGGAAGTAGTCGACGCCCTCCCGGTCCGACCGATCCAAGCACCAGCATCTCGCACCTCCTAGTTCTTGACACGCAGACAGCTCGATGACGCACCTCGATCTCCGATCCAGCAGAGGCCGAGGGGAGTTCCACAAGACGACGGCGGGTGACGATCTTGATGTTCTCTGCGCAGGCTTCGCCTAAGCACCGCCACAATATGACCGAGGTGTAATATCGTGGAGGGGGCACCGGACACTGCTAAGGAACGATCAATGATCAACTTGTGTGTCCTAGGGTGCCCCCTACCTCGTGATATAAAGGAGGGAGGGAGGAGGTGGTCGGCCTCAAGGGGGCGCCATAGGGAGGGGAAACCTACCCAAGTAGGTTTCCTCTTTCCTTATCTTACTTGGAGGGAAGGAAGGAGTACTAGTATTAGGAAGTAGTACTAGTAGTAAGAATAGGAAGAGGGGAAGGAGAAAGGAGGGGGCCGCCTCCCCAATTCGGATTGGCTTGGCGCCGCCTCTCCTTGCTCCTTCTCCTTCCTCCTACATGGGCCCAATAAGGCCCATATACCTCCGGGGTTCCAGAACCTCCGAGCTCCAAACTTCTCCTAACCTTCCGTGTCCAAATATATCCTCCAATATATCAATCTTTATGTCTCGACCATTTCGAGGCTCCTCATCATGTCCGTGATCATATCCGGACTCAACAAACTTCGCTACATCAAAATACATAAACTCATAATATAACGCCATCGAAACCTTAAGCTGCAGGATTCTACGGTTCGAGAATGATGTAGACATGACCGAGACATGTCTTCGGTCAATAACCAATAGCGGACCTGGATGCCCATATTGGTTCCTACATATTCTACGAAGATCTTTATCGGTCAAACCGCATAACAACATACGTTGTTCCTTTGTCATCGGTATGTTATTTGTCCGAGATTTGATCGCCGGTATCCAATACCTAGTTCAATCTCGCTATCGCAAGTCTCTTTACTCGCTCCGAATACATCATCTCATAACTAACTCATTAGTTACATGCTTGCAAGGCTTAGTGATGAGTATTACCGAGAGGGCCAGAGATACTCTCCGACAATCGGAGTGACAAAACCTAATCTCGAAATACGCCAACTCAACATGTACCTTCGGAGACACCTGTAGTATCCTTTATAATCACCCAGCATTACGCCAGACGCTTGGTAGTACCCAAAGTGTTCCTCCGTAAACGGAGTTGCATAATCTCATAGTTACAGGAACATGTATAAGTCATGAAGAAAGCACTAGCAACATACTAAACGATCAAGTGCTAAGCTAACGGAATGGGTCAAGTCAATCACATCATTCTCCTAATGATGTGATCCCGCTAATCAAATGACAACTCTTTGTCCATGGCTAGGAAACATAACCATCTCTCGATAAACGAGCTAGTCAAGTAGAGGCATACTAGTGACACTATGTTTGTCTATGTATTCACACATGTATGTTTCCGTTAATACAATTCTAGCATGAGTAATAAACATTTATCATGAAATAAGGAAATAAATAATAACTTTATTATTGCCTCTAGGGCATATTTCCTTCAACCGTAATACGTCATCTCATAACTAACTCATTAGTTACATGCTTGCAAGGCTTAGGTGATGAGTATTACCGAGAGGGCCTCAGATACCTCTCCGACAATCGGAGTGACAAATCCTAATCTCGAATTATGCCAACTCAACATGTACCTTCTGAAACACCAGAGAGCACCTTTATAATCACCCAGCATCGCTAGACGCTTGGTAGCACACAAAGTGTTCTTCCGTAAACGGAGTTGCACAATCTCATAGTTTGTAGGAACTTTGTATAAGTCATGAAGAAAGCAATAGCAAGATACTAAACGATCAAGTGCTAGGCTAATGGAATGGGTCAAGTCAATCACATCATTCTCCTAATGATATGATCCCATTAATCAAATGACAACTCTTTGTCCATGGCTAGGAAACATAACCATCTCGATAAACGAGCTAGTCAAGTAGAGGCATACTAGTGATACTATGTTTGTCTATGTATTCACACATGTATTATGTTTCCGTTAATACAATTCTAGCATGAATAATAAGCATTTATCATGAAATAAGGAAATAAATAATAACTTTATTATTGCCTCTAGGGCATATTTCCTTCATTTGATATCGGAATTGTTCCGTGAAATCGGATTTTACCGAACCTCCCGGGGTTAATGGGCCTTAGTGGGCCATGAGGGAGAAGAGGAGGGCGGCTGCAGGCCGCGCCTCCACCCCTAGTCGAATTGATAAGGAAGGGCGGCGCCTTTCCTCTTTCCTCCCCTTCCTTCTCTACAAGGCAAGAGGGGGAGTCCTAGTCCCACCGGGAGTAGGACCTCCAAGCCACTTAGGGGGCCGCCACCTCCCGCCTCCTCCTTTATATACGGGGCAGGGGCACCCTAGAAACACAAGTTGATTTCGTGATCGCTTAGTCGGCAAAGGCCCTCCACCATATTCCACCTCGGTCATA
>JAHHZJ010003982.1:0-63603 GCA_021437245.1 Aegilops speltoides | reverse complement strand
AAAATCGGTTCCACGAGTTTGTATGTCAGTCAAACCAGTTTGCACGACCAACTCTCTGAAAGCTTATTACCAAAATCGGTCCTACCGAGTTTGTGTATGTCGATCTCACCGAGATTACGTTATGCCTAACCCTAACCATATCGGCTCTCTGGGTTGCATTTCGGTCCCATAGAAAAACCTAACGATCACATTATTTGCTAAATCGGTCGGCCAGAGTTTAACGATTCGGTCCCACCGAGTTTGGTAGATTGTGTGTAACAGATAGATTTTGTGTGGAGGCTATATATACCCTCCACCTCCTCTTCATTGGGAGAGAGCCATCGAGACTAAACCTACACTTCGGCATACATTTTTGAGAGAGAACTACCTACTCATGTGTTGAGGCCAAGATATTCCATTCCTACCATATGAATCTTGATCTCTAGGCTTCCCCAAGTTGCTTTCCACTCAAATCTTCTTTCCACGGATCCAAAACCTATGAGAGAGAGTTGAGTGTTGGGGAGACTATCATTTGAAGCACAAGAGCAAGGAGTTCATCATCAACTTACCATTTGTTACTTCTTGGAAGTGGTGCCTCCTAGATTGGCTAGGTGTCACTTGGGAGCCTCAGACAAGATTTTGGAGTTGAACCAAGGAGTTTGTAAGGACAAGGAGATTGCCTACTTCGTGAAGATCTACCGCTAGTGAGGCAAGTCCTTGAGGCGGCGTCCATGGTGGGATAGACAAGGTTGCTTCTTCGTGGACCCTTAGTGGGTGGAGCCCTCCGTGGACTCAGCATAGCCGTCACCCTTCGTGGGTTGAAGTCTCCATCAGCGTGGATGTCGATAGCACCACCTATCGAACCACGCCAAAAACATCCGTGTCTCCAATTGCGTTTGAATCCTCCAAAACCCTTCCCTTTACATTCTTGCAAGTTGCATGCTTTACTTTCATTGCCCATATACTCTTGCATACTTGCTTGATATGTATTGTGAATGTTAAACTTGTGCTTAAACTCCATAAACTTAAAACTGCAACTTTGGTACTTAGTGTCTAATCACCCCCCCTCTAGACACCTCTTCTCAAGGTCGTACAAGTGGTATCGAGCTTTGGTCTCCATTGCCTTGGTTTAATCACCATTGGAGGAAGATGGATGAGTCTACTTTGGGAGTCTTAGACATAGAGTGCCTATTCTTGATGGAGAGTATTTTCATGAGTGGAAAAATGAGATGCTTGTAATTTTCAATCAATATCATTTGAACAAGTACATTGCTAGCCCTTGTGCACCTTATGTTGATCCTATGCATCCTACCCATGATGAGTCAATTGACATGATTAGGAATCTTAGAACTGCCGAACTTATCATTAGAGGATTGCCTAGAAACTTGATTGGATGTTTGCCTACTCTTAAGTGTGCCTACACTATATGGAAATTTCTTGAGAGCGGTTTCAGTTATTCCTTGAAAAATCTTGATGAAATTCTCCATAAGTCTATTGCCTTGAGTAAGATGAATACTAGTGATCCTATGTTTGGTGATCATCTATTTGAGCTTACTAACCTTATGCGTGCCAAAGGAGATGTTGGAATTATTAGTGATATTATTTTCGAAGCTATAAAAATTCATAAGCAAGATCATTGTCAAACTCATTCTAACGAATCACCCTCTCTAGGATTTGATCCACCACATGGCGATGTTGAACATGGATACTATGATGAGGATGATGATAGTGACTTCGATCTTGACGATGCGATGAGACACTTTGGTCTTATGGCAAATCTTCGGGGATATATGTCAGGAGGAAAGGAATGGGTTCTTGATAGTGGATGTACCGATCACATGACCGGAGATAAAGACATGTTTCGTGTGCTTGCTGATAATGATAGTTCTCGAAAGTATGTCACTTTCGGTGAGAACTCAAAGGGTAAGGTGGTTGGCCTTGGTAAGGTGGCCATATCACATGATAGCTCCATACAAAATGTCATGCTCATTGAATCTCTTGGGTACAACTTACTTTCAGTATCTAGACTTGCTGATTTCAGTTTCAATGTCTTATTTACTGAAGTAGATTGCCAAGTGTTTTGTCGAGACAATCATAAAATGGTCTTTAACAGTGTGCGTAGAGGTGATCTATACATTGTTGATTTCACTAAAAAGGCCCAACCTAAAACTTGCTTCATTGCTAAATCCTCAAAAGGTTGGTTATGGCATAGATGACTAGGTCATGTTGGTATGCGGAACCTTGACAAGCTTATTAAAGGAAATCATATCTTGGAGTTAACAATGTCATATTTGATAAGGATAGACTTTGCAGTGCTTGTTAGGCAGGTAAACAGGTTGGAGGAAGGCATCCCGTGAAGAACATCATGACCACAAGGAGGCCACTCGAGCTACTTCACATGGATCTTTTTGGTCCCAACTCTTACAAGAGTCTCGGTGGAAATTCTTTTGGTCTAGTTATAGTTGATGATTTTTCAAGATTTACGTGGGTGTTCTTTCTCAATGATAAATCGCAGGTCCAAAAGATCTTCAAAAACTTTGCTAGGAAGGCCCAAAATCAATTTGAAGTGAAGATCAAGAAGGTTATAGCGACAGCGGAGCGGAGTTCAAGAACGCAAATGTGGACACCTTTCTTGATGAAGAAGGGATTTCACACGAGTTCTCGGCTACGTACACACCTTAACACAACGGAGTTGTTGAGAGGAAGAACCAGACGCTCATCGAAATGGCGAGAATGATGCTTGATGAGTACAAGACACCGAAGCACTTTTGGGCAGAAGCGGTTGAGACAGCTTGTCATGCAACAAATTGTTTGTATCTTCACAAGCTACTCGGCAAGACGGCATACGAGCTCCTCACCGGTAACAAACCCCAAGTTGGATACTTTCGAGTATTCGGCTCAAAGTGCTACATTCTTGATAAGCATCGTCGTTCTAAATTTGCTCCTAAGTCTCATGAAGGTTTCCTACTAGGTTATGGCTCAAACTCTCACACTTGCCGTGTCTACAATAATTTCACCCAAAAGGTTGAAGAGACGGTAGATGTGAAGTTTGATGAATCTAACGGCTCGCAAGTAGAGCAATTGCCAATTGATGTAGGAGACAAAGATCCTTCGGAAGCAATCCAAGACTTGGCTATTGGCAAGGTTCGTCCAACGGAGGTGAAGGAGAGTACCTCGTCCGTCCAAGTGGAAGCCTCTACTTCACGACAAGGTGAACCAAGAGTTGATCTGGAAGCATCCACAAGCGGGACACACCAAGATGAAGAAAACAAGGAAGTGCATCAAGATGAGCGTCAAAACCTCCTTCTCCACCACGACAAAGAAGCGACAGCGCCAACAATGAAGAAGGCCAAGAAGAAGAACAAGATGAAGAAGATGTTCAACGAAGACCCAAGCAAAAGGTTTCACGAGTTCGAGCAAGAATGCTAAAGATCATCCGTCGAGCAAATCTACAATGACATTCAAACCGGAGAATCACTCGCTCTAAAACTCGTTTAGCTAACTTTTGTGAAAACTATTCTTTCATCTCTAGCATTGTACCTATGAAGGTTGAAGAAGCATTGGAAGATCCAGATTGGATAAATGCTATGCATGAAGAGCTACACAACTTTGAGAGGAATCAAGTTTGGACATTGGTTGAGAAGCCCGACAACAACCACAACATCATCGGTACCAAATGGGTGTTTAGCAACAAGCAAGATGAAGATGGACAAGTAGTTAGCAACAAAGCATGTCTAAATGCCCAAGGTTACACACAAGTCGAAGGTATGGACTATGGTGAGACTTATGCTCCCGTTGCTAGACTTGAGTCCATTCGCATCTTACTTGCCTATGCTAATCATCATGATATCACCTTATACCAAATGGACATTAAAAGTGCTTTTCTAAATGGTGAAATAGAGGAGGAAGTTTATGTTAAGCAACCTCCCGGCTTTGTCAATCCTAAGAAACACAATCATGTTTACAAACTTCACGAAGCTCTTTATGGTCTTAAACAAGCTCCTAGAGCATGGTATAAATGCTTGACCAAGTTTCTTATTGAAAAAGGCTTTGAAATTGGGAAAATTGATTCTACTCTTTTTACTAAAAGGGTTAATGGAGAACTATTTGTGTGCCAAATCTATGTTGATGATATTATATTTGGTTCAACTAACCCTCATTTTAGTGAAAAGTTTGGGAAGCTAATGTCGGAGCAGTTTGAGATGTCTATGATGAGTGAACTCAAATTCTTTCTTGGGTTGCAAATCAAGCAAACTAAGGAAGGTACCTTTGTTTCTCAAACAAAGTACACCAAGGACTTATTCAAGAAGTTCAATATGCAAGAATGCAAAGGTATGTCTACACCCACGCCTACTAGTGGACATATTGACTTGACCAAAGATAGTGAACGGTTGATCAAAAGGTTTATCGCTCTATGATTGGTTCATGTTATATCTATGTGCTTCACGTCCCGATATCATGCTAAGTGTGTGCATGTGTGCACAATATCAAGCTGCTCTAAAGAATGTCATCTTAAGGCCGTGAAAAGGATAGTGAGATACTTAATCCATACACCAAATTTTGGCATTTGGTATCCTAAGAGGGCCTCTTCGATCTTGTTGGCTATTCCGACTCGGACTATGCGGAGACAAGGTTGATAGAAAGTCCACTTGGTGCTTGTCAATTTCTTGGTAGATCTCTTGTGTCTTGGTCCTCCAAGAAACAAAACTCGGTATCCTTATCCACCGCCGAAGCGGAATATATTGTCGCTGGTTCATGTTGTGCTCAACTACTTTGGATGACTCAAACTCTTAAAGATTATGGGATATATGTGAGACATGTTCCATTGCTTTGTGACAATGAAAGTGCTATCAAAATTGGTCATAATCATGTGCAACATTCTCGAACTAAGCATATTGAAGTTCGTCATCATTTCATTCGAGATCATGTTGCTAAGGGTGACATTGATCTTAAGCATGTTTGCACCGAAAAGCAATTAGCGGATATATTCACTAAACCTCTCGATGAGAAAGTGTTTTGCAGGTTAAGAGGAGAATTGAACATCATTGATGCTTCAAACTTGGAGTAGAAACTCCATTGGGTACATGAAAGACATGAGCTTATGACTAATCCTTGATATTTCTCTTATGATGAAAATCTTATGTCTTGGATATATTTGTATCTTGCATGTTATCTAACCCATGTAGGTACTTGGTTGAATCTAATTCCATGAGATTGAAATCTACTCACATCTTGAGCAATCTCTACATCACCAAGTCTCTACACCATGGTGGTTGAAGACAAGGAAACACGAAACCACTCAAACATATCCTTTGACAAATTCTATGTTCAGCTTCATGACTGTCATTTTTGGATACACAAGTGCTCTTCGTTGCAAGAACTAACCCATGTAGGTAGATGGACTCAAATTCCAAGTGGTGCTCCAACTCTTAATGAGCTACATCAACCTTGAGCAACCCACACAAGTTCAACTACATGGACAACACCACCGACCAAGGTATGTTATTCCATCTTAGAGAAGCTTTACTCCAAGTCATGAGCTAAAGCAACTCGACAAGATGTGAATACATCAAGATGCTTAAACGAAAAATGGAAACCCCGTTTTGAGCTTAAACAATGAGTATGACCTATGATCAAGTGATCTCACTTGACTCCTAAGTCAATATACTCTAACATAGGTGACTTTGTCGCCGACCATCTCTAGATGAAGTTCTCTTGTGTTCTTTTACGTGTTTTGCATTTGGCTCATGCATATTTGTTTCCCCTTTCAAAAAAACTTCATATAAATTTCTTTCTGTTTGCTCTGCATTTTCTGCATCCAATTCCTTGCATATCTTTCAGTAAATTCCTTGCAAATCTTTGTGAGATCTTACCAGTCTA
Organism: Aegilops speltoides; assembly: GCA_021437245.1. NCBI lineage: Eukaryota > Viridiplantae > Streptophyta > Magnoliopsida > Poales > Poaceae > Aegilops > Aegilops speltoides. Next base: position 57,744 of record JAHHZJ010003982.1, on the reverse strand, counting down.
GTGAGCTGAGGTGACAAGCGTTTTCTCTGCGACGAACTCGGTTTCACCGATTTGTTGTTTTCGGTCCGACCGAATCCTTTTGATACAACTGAAGCATACCACTCGGTGCCACCGATTTCACAACAGGAAAAATAGTTTGCCACTTATTCTATGTTTCTTCTGATCCAGCTCCACTCAATGAATCTTGTCCTCTACAAGCATCACATTTTTATCATTGCTTTTTGTTGTGTCTCAAGGACCAAACCCATTCGACAGATTCCAGAAAGCCCTTCTTGGAAGTTGATGTCAAAGGGGGAGAGAGAGATCACATCAAAGCTTATCATTTAGAGAGAGATCGCATCATAGAAAGAGTATATCACCTTCTTGAGAGGGAGAGAGATCCTCAAGGGGGAGAGAGATCTCCAGGGAGAGAATACTTAAGTAGAAAGTATTTCTCAAGGATCCCAGATGCTTGGTGTTCAAGAGGAGAGATGCCACATGTATTCTTGAGGGGAGAGACATGTTCATATGATTTGTCGTGCTTATTTGCATTAGCTTGCATTAGCTCTGTTCATCATTCATATCTTTCACTCGATTTTACATTCCCTATCTTCTCCCGGTATCAATGCTAGATTCGGGGAGCAAGACATCTAAGGAAAGAAATCATTTAAATTCATTGCATATCTTTACTCTTGGGGACATGTCTAATCCAATGTGGTACTTAGTACTCCTCTCTACATGTCATCCTAGTCTTGGTATTCTTGTGGTTTCTTCATTTTGCTCGGCTAGTAGATGTACTGTGTTATCTAACCTTGTTTGCGTGGGTTCATTCCATCCCAAGCCAACTCAAGACTACAAGGTAAGTATATGCATCACAATCATGTGTATGAGGAATTCTTGCTGATGTACATACTGTTTGCAAGAAGGACTCATGGGCATGAAGGTATTTTCTTTAATAATCTTTGCTCTGATGCATATGACCAAAGTACATGTAACACATTGCCTGCTCTATCATGGTTATGCTCTCACATGCTTCTATTCTTCGGGGCGACGTCCATGGTGGGATAGACAAGGTTTGCTTCTTCGTGGACCCTTCGTGGGTGGAGCCCTCCGTGGACTCACGCAACCGTTACCCTTCATGGGTTGAAGTCTCCATCAACGTGGATGTACGATAGCACCACCTATCGGAACCACGCCAAAAACATTGTGTCTCCAATTGCGTTTGAATCCTCCAAAACCCTTCCCTTTACATTCTTGCAAGTTGCATGCTTTACTTTCCGCTGCCCATATACTCTTGCATACTTGCTTGATATGTATTGTGAGTGTTAAACTTGTGCCTAAACTCCACTTAAACTTAAAAACTGCAACTTTGGTACTTAGTGTCTAATCACCCCCCCCCTCTAGACACCTCTTCTCAAGGTCCTACAGTGGTGCCCCCCTCCACCATAGTCCTCCTCAATAATATTGTAGCGGTGCTTAGGCGAAGCCTGCGGCAGTAGAACATCAAGATCGTCCTGCCTTGCGTCGTCTTGTGAGAACTCTCCCTCGACACTTTCGGTTGGACGGAGTTAGTGGGGCGTCATCGAGCTGAGCGTGTGCTAGAACTTCGGAGGTGCCGTAGTTTTGGTGCTTGATCGGTCGGGCCGTGAAGGCGTCTGACTACATCAGCCGTGTTGTGCTAACGCTTCCGCTTTCGGTCTATGAGGGTACATGGACAACACTCTCCCCTCTCGTTGCTATGCATCACCATGATCTTGCGTGTGCGTAGGAAATTTTCTGAAATTACTATGTTCCCCAACAACTACACCCCCAGGGAGCGCGGGGGTGGCTTCTGGCCACCCCGTAAGTCAGTTGGAGTTGTCCATCTGCCGCAAGGAAGTTAATATCGAGAGAAATATCATGTCAAAATTCAGCTCGTTGAGATTCTGAGATCTACGAGTATTTAAGAAAGCGGATGCTTGTCATGAAGCAGTTTCAAAAATCCTAACAAAAACTAAGAGAAGAGAGAGAGAGATTCAATATCAAGGGCAGGAGCCATGGCAGCCAAGGACGGAGGAACCCTCTCCCATCTAGGGGAGACCAAGATATAAGAAGAAGGAGGAGGCTCTCGCCCTCTCTCCCGAGTGGTCTTTGGAGTGCGTCGGAGAACCATCATGTGACGATCTGCTCCAACAACTTCTCCATCGTCATCACCAACTTTCTCCCTCTTAGATGCAGCAATGTATCCTCTCACCTCATTGTAATCTCTACTTGAACATGGTGTTCTATGCTATATATTATTATCCAATGATGTGTTGCACCTCTATGATGTTTGAGTAGATTCCTTTTGTCCCTACTGGGTCGGTATGGTATGGTCCATTTGATTTATATTTTATTATGGTGCCCTCATCTCGCTGGCGTGTGTGATTCCGTTGTAGAGTGTTGCAATATGTTCATGATTCACTTATTGTGGGTTGAAGGAGCGACAAAAACCTAAACAGAAGTTGATGAATTGTTGCATATGAAATTAAAGGGGACTTTTTACTTAATGCTATGGTTGGATTTTACCTTGATGAATCTTTGGTAGTTGCGAATGCTTACTAGAGTTCCAATCATAAAAACATGCGATCCAAGTACAAAACATACATTAGCTTAAGCCTCTCCCTCATTAGTAAGTATTACTATCATGCCATGTTCAATTACCTAGGGACAAACCTTTTCTCATTATCGTTCAAAATCCCTCACTTTATTGTTCTTTTTATTAAAACAACAATTAACTCTTTATTATCTTGCAAAGCTATCTTTTTATTCTCGTAAAGTAGTTTTATTTCTTTCTCTAGGTAAAGCGAATGTTAGTATGCGTAGAGTTGTATGGGTGGTCGATAGAACTTGAGAGAATACTAATCCTACCTTTAGATCCTAATTGGGTTTTACATACTTATTTATTGAAAAGACTACAACTGATCCCCTATACTTGTGGGTTATCACCACTCAACTGCATGCTCGAAACGTCCACACGCATTTCAAACTAGAGTTGAACAAACCAGGCGAATATGATGCAAACCAGATGATTTTCATGCAAACCAAACCTAATTCATGCAAAGTTTGACATACTACAAAAACCGGACATGTTCAACTAAAATTTAAAAGAAACCTAGAAAAACTAGCGACGTATTGGATGGTAACCTCATCCGCATACCTACCCTGATCGGTGGCACCTTCGTCGCCGCTGACGTGGGAGTCATCATTGTCGTAGTGTGCTCCGGAAAGTTTGTAAAGGTTCGGTGGTCACCTTTAAGATCAACTCTGAGTGATTTGAGGCTCGCACATTGAGGGTGACTCAAAGGAAGTTTTGAGTTTTGCCTTCGGCACGTCGCCAACGGAGATTGGCAATCCCTCGAAGAGTATGAACTTCAAGATACATCCTCGTCTCCAACTCACTTGTGGTTCATCCCTTCCATGCCTTTTCCTCTTGTTTGCTTCTTTGTATGCTTGGTTCTAGCTTACCTTGTTGTTTGCTTGCTTGCTATATAGGTTGGTATCATCTAGTTGCATATCTAGAGAACCTATTTCACATCTCCCTAATATTGACAATTAAGTTAAAATATGTAGTCGCCTATTCGTGCCCTCTCCTCTCGTCGAACTATTTGATCCTTTCATATTCTCTTCAACCGACTGATCGGCGCATTGTGTCGACCACCTCGAGAGGCTACCACATGTGTTGGGGTCCCCATGTCGTTCTCTCCCCTTCCCATTATGTTTATCGTCCTGAGCCATCTCGTCCAATCATTTCTTCTCAAGCGATCCTCTCGCCCCTTCTCTTTCTCTTTGTAAGTCATGGACGCTATCTCCTACCACTCGCATGCTCGCTATCTTCTCCATGAATGGTTGTTCTGCATGGCTGCAACCCAAGGTGAGCTTCATGTACCAGCCACCCTGCGAGATCGCTAATCTTGCAAGACCGATCTTTGCGAGGCAGGTATCGTCGTTCTTGATGTGCTACGTGATGACCGCTCGGGGCTAGAAGCCCGATGATGGTCGCTACTTCTACGAGCTGGGCCGAAGCCACAACGCTGCTATTGTAGAAACATTGTCAAGGTTGCGGTGGGGATTTGCAACATCACCTTTTGTTGTTGAGGCGTTGATGGTGCAGGTTGCTGGTTGCAACGTCGGAAACATCATCGGTGTCGTGGACCGTCGATGTTGGCAGTCTCTGGGGATCTGGGGAGGGGTGGGGGTGTTAAACAACCATGTAGATTAAGTTAGCTTAGGCTAATCGTATTGGTGCATATCCTTGTATAGCATGCCATGTATATCTTGTAGTTACAATTCTGTAATCAGTTGTAACAACTCCATGCGGTGCTTATCGCCAGAATATAAATACATGGCCAGCCCTACGGGGTAGTTCATGACAAATCATCCTTCCTGACTTGGTATATAGAGCAACAAGATCCCATCTCCTCCCACCATGGCTGGCACCTCACCTAGCCTCCTCTCCAACACTGTCGGCACCCTCGCCACTGATTCTAGCTCCTCTGCCGCACCCACCATCACCTCGATCGGAAACCTCATCAGACTGCGTCTCACAAGAGACAACTTCCTGCTATGGAAGACCCAGGTTGTTCCGCTCTCGCTTGAATGGTGCATTCGGCTCGTCCTCGGTTCGGGGCGATGCCACCATAGACCATCACGGAGGCACCGGTGATACAGCGAAGGAGGTGGCAATCTGGCGTTCCTTTGGTGGTTCGATGGGACCAGCTCGTGATGATCGCTCTGCTCAGCTCCATGACCAAGGACATTCTTGGCGGATGACCCAACTTCACCGCGCTGAATAGGTCTACAACTCTCTCCATGACATGTTTGCCTCCACGAATTGTACCCACGTCATGCAAGCTGCACTACCAGCTCTCAATCCATAGAAGAAGGACCTCACCGCCTCGGAGTACTACCGCAAGATCACGGGGCTTAGCAACGCCATGGCGTCCATCGGCAAACCACTCAATGACGAAGAGGTGCTTGGCTACATGCACTCGGGAGTAGGTCGAGTTCGAGCCATTAGTCGCCTTAGTCACGGTAGCGACGACCTCATCGACCTCGGCACCTTCTCGGCGCTCTTCCTCGTGGCGAACTCCGCCACGAGTAGCGGGCCGTCGTCGGCAAGATCGACCAATGTAGCCACCCGCAACTCTAATGGTCGCGGCACTGCCCATGGAAACCAGGGTGGATAGGTCGGCAATAACAGTAACAACGGCAAATCATGGTCGGCGTGGGCGTGGCGTAGAAATGGCGAAGCAAAGCTGAAGTGTCACGTCTGCGGCAAGTTTGGCCATGGCCGTTCCCTGCATAACCGCTTCAACCATGTGTTCGGCTGAAGATCAGCGTGGCGCTCGGTAATACCGCCAACACGGGTTCCTACATCATTGGTGCCAAGCGGTACTTTCGGACACAGGCGACCAATCACGACGGCGATCTTGATCGCCTCACCATCCACAGCTACGGTGGCAAGGACAAGGTGCACGTCACGAGCGAACCGCTTTGTCTATCTCACATGTTGGTCATTCATCTATATCGGCTCATCTAAGCCAATTCATCTCCGCAATATTACGCATGTTCTGATGCTAATAAACATCTGCTCTTTGTTTATCGATTGGTTTATGCCAATGATGCCTTTGCTGAAATTCATCCTCATGTGTTTTATCTTAAGGACCGAGCAATGAAGCGGGTTCTTCTTAAGTGGTAGATGTTGCAATGGTCTTTACCGGTGCCAAGCCTCCGGTCTTCATTCATTTAGTCCAATAATCGTCGAGCTCTTGCGGTGTCAAGCTCTCTCTGGACCTTTGGCATCATGATTAGGTCATCCGACAAAGAATGTCGTTGAGTTAGTACTTAGATCAAATAAATTTGCTTGTCGCCATCTCTTGAGTCTAGTGTGTGTGGTTCTCGCCAGCGAGCAAAGATACATTAGTTACCCTTTTATAATTCTAATCATGTTACTCATCGCCTCTTGAGCTTATTCACTCGGATGTTTGGGGTCCGGCCATCACATATGTTGGTGGTTTTAAGTACTATGTGAGTTTTTTGGATGATTTAAGTCGTTTTACTTGGATTTACCTTTTAAAATGCAAGTTTGATGTGGAACAAGCTTTCTCTGACTTTGAAACATGTCGAGCGCATGCTTGATACTAAGATCAAAGTTGTCCAATCTGATGGGGCGGCGAGCACCGTCGTCTCAATCATTATTTTGCTCGGGAAGGCATCATGCACGCATCTCTTGCCCATACTTCTCAACAAAGCGGCATCGCCGAAACAAACTGTCGCCATATAGTTGAAGTAGGCGTAGCTCTCCTTGATCACTCATTGCTTCTGTTACGTTTTTTGGGATGAGGCTTTTATCCTGCGTGCTATCTTATCAACCATATGCCCTACGTGTCCTAAAAATTCCACCCCTATTTCTTGTCTTTTGAATGAGCTACCAGATTATACTTTTCTCCATGCGTTTGGATGTGCTTGTTGGCGAACCTTGACCATACAACAATAGGAAGCGTGAGTTTAAGCTCCGACGATGTGTTTTTCTCGGATATAGTTCCATGCACAAAGGGTATAAGTGCCTCGACCGAACGAGTGGTTGTATTTACATCTCACGCGATGTTGTGTTCGGCGAACATGTATTTCCATTTGCAACTACTCCGCCACAATCACCACCAACCGAACCACTTCTTCCCACTCCTCCATCAATTTTTCCTATCATCAACCCAGTTGTAGTGGATGATCACATGAGACAATATGATATTTGCTTGCTCACTGACCCCTCATGCAGCTCTCCTTTTTCTGAAGGTAATGCACCATCGTCGCCCTTCGGATCACCGTCGCCCTCTGAGCTCGGCGTCCGCTGCATCGCCATGCGATGGGCTGCGCCGCCAGCGCCAACGTCCAGAGCACGAGGCTAATAGCCCCAACCCACGATGCTTTGTTGTGGCCTCCCACGAGAGACCGCCTCTCTGCTTCAGCAACTCCTTTAGCAGCCCGGCCCATGGCGGTCTTTGTAAACCGTCTTGACCTCCTGTTGTCGAGGCGGCGGCACTGCGCCACATCCGATGACAACACGGCTGCGGGACAACATTGTCCAGAAGTTGGTACCAACCGACGGCACCGTGCACTATGACCCTCGTCGACATGCCTTCCATGTTGAGCCGCGGTCTTATCGCCTCGCCCTCGCTAATGCACAATGGCGGTCTGCCAAGGAGGATGAGTTTTCTGCTCTTCAACAGAAAAACACTTGGACCCTTGTGCCTCGTCCTGCTGGCAAGAACACCATTAGTTGTAAGTGGGTATTCAAAGTGAAGCACAAGTCTGATGGCTCCTTGGACAAATTTAAAGCTCGCCTCGTTGCTCACGGGTTTACTCAACAGCATGTTATTGATTACACGGATACGTTTTCTCCTCTCTTTAAACCATCCACGGTGCGTCTTGTGCTTTCTTTAGCTGTGTCTCATGGATGGCACTGCGTCAAGTGAAATCAACCTTTGCTTTCTTGCATGGTATACTCACTTAAGAAGCCTATATCAGTAGCCTTCCGGTTTTCATGATAGTGTTCATCCTAAATATATACGCAAGTTGCATAAAGCATTATATGGGTTGAAGCGATCGCTAGGGCCTGGTATGCTCGCATCGGTGATCTCTTCATGATTGGGCTTCTACTCATGACAAGCGACACTTCCTTGTTCATCTTTAGCATGGTGATGTTACTATTTATATGCTCGTGTATGTTGATGACATTGTCATTGTCGGCTCCTCTTCATCAACATTGGATCGTCTTCTCCGTCGACTCTACGCCACATTCCTATCAAGGATCTTGGCACCCTTCGTTATTTTCTCGGCATTGAAGTGCTTCCCAATTTGGAGAATGACTCTCATCTGAAGATGTCGCTCTTAATTTGCTACAACGTACCGACATGGCCAATTGTAAGCAGTCTCAACATGTACACGATGTGTACTCATGAGAAGCTCAACGAGACACTTGACACCGGCTGAATGAGGATGAAGCATTGAATCTGAGGAGCACGGTGGGAGCCCTTGATACCTAACCATGACCGGCACGACATATCGTTTGAAGTAAACAAGATCGCCAATTCATGTCATGTCCCACGATCTTCAGCAGGAAGCGATCAAGCGCATTCTTCGCTTTGTCACGGTGGCTCTGAGTTTGACTATTCGGGTCACCTTCGCCCCTGCTAAGTGTGTTTCTGAGATCTTGATTGGGCTGGTTGTGGTGATGACAGAGGCGTTAAGCGGGTGGGTTATTTGTGTTGTTCTTGGACCCAACCTCATTTAAGTGGAGTGCAGGAAGCGGCCGATAGTCTCGCGATTGTCAAGCTGAAGCGAGTATAAGACATTGGCGAATGGTACAAGAGAGGCAATGTGGAGTGCAGTCATTGTTGAAAGAGTTGCGACTTCCTCAACTCGAGCTCCGTTTTTGTGGTGTGACAACCTCGGCGGGACGTACCTCATAGCAAATCTTGTGTTTCATGCTCGCACCAAGCATATCGAGGTAGACTTCCACTTTGTGCGAGGGAAGGCAGCCATGGGAGCTTTTGAAGTCTGGTCCATCTCTTCAGCTGACCAAGTGGCAGATGCATTCACTAAACCACTCATGAAGACGATGCTAACCCGGTTGCGTTCGAATCTCAACCTTTGTACAGGCTGAGATTGCGGGGGAATGTTAAATAACCGTGTAGATTAAGTTAGCTGAGGCTAACCGTATTGGTGCATATCCTTGTATAGCACGTCATGTATATCTTGTAGTTACGATTCTGTATTTCAGTTGTAACAACTCCATGCGATGCTTATCACCTGAATATAAATACATGGCTAGCCCTACGGGTTAGTTCACGGCAAATCATCCTTTCTGACTGGGGGCACTTGTAATGTCTCCCATGTTTCGAAAACATCGTCGATGTTGGAGATCATTGTGATGCACGAGGATGGGGAGGGGGCGGTTCCAACATCACCCATGTTTCGGAACGATGATGTTGGAGGTCGTTGCGAGGCGCGCGCCGGGGGGGGGGGGGGGGGTGCTTGCAGCACAGCCCATGTTTCGAAAAACATGGCGGACCGATGATTTTGATGGTCAAGTGAGGTACGTTATGGGACGTTCGATTGGTGTTGATCCGACAGCGGGGAAGGCGGCTGATAGATTGATTTCAGCCGGATGCGTAGGTGAAGATGATTAGTTGTTCCTCCTGGCCTCGCGCGCTGATCTGAAGCCGCGTGTTGTCCATGTCGGCGTTGTTGTCACAGCTGCCGTGATTTCGAACAAAGCGTGTCACTGCGATAAGTTTGTTGTATCAAATCTGTATTGCTGAGCACGAGAACTAAAGTGAGCTTTCCTGCACAAATATACTCCACAAACCCTATAGAGCGGCGAGATGCCGCGATCTCCGCGGATCAGCGCGTGACCGGTCTTTACGTAAACCCGCGGATCTAATGCAAAAGACGAATTGGTCTTTACGTAAGCTAATGGCGGCACATGGGGGCGCACGGGCTAACCGCTAATCCGAGACAGCCGTCACTGCCCGGAAAGTCCGAGTTAAGCCACGTACTGAAATATATTTTAGCCCCTCTGCCGACAGCTCCCGCGAAGACCGCCTGTTTGATCGGTTTCAACTGTTTTTTGCTGCACCATTAAGCGAAGCATTCATATCCTAGGACCGATTTAGCTTTGGTGTGCGTGCCATGGTCCAAATTGCATACTCTTGGCGCACAAGATGTCAGCAGTGCCTACGCATATGCTTGAAACAACTCCACTTCCGGCCCAAAAGGGCGGGGATTTTGTTTGCTTTTTGTCCGTTTGGATCGGCCAAATAGACACGAATGTTCGCTTTCGCGTTTGGCTCGGCGCCTGCACCCAACGCTGGCCCAACTCATTTTGATGGCGCAAGAAAAAAAATACAAATATTTTAAAATAAAAGCAACATTAATTAAACATTAAAGCCGGCCATGAAGGCCGGCGAGAGTCCACGCGTCCACATTTGCATTAATAAAAATTAAAAACAAACTAAACTACGAGGCGGCGCGCTGCCCTAGGCGTCATCGTCATCCTCGGGGTCCGTGAGTCGATGGCGTCGTAGCGAGGCAGTCGAGAAACGCCGTGTTCGGAGGCGTTCATGTCGGGCGAAATTTGCCGCCGCGGCTTTATCGCGCCTCCTCCTCGGCGTCGCGCTGCTCGTCCTCGGCGTCACACTCGAGCATCTCGAGGTACTCGCCGTGGCGGTGCTCCTCGACCATCTGTCGTTGGCGCTAGTGCTCGAGGTGCGCCGGCGTCGCCCCCATCCAGACTGGCGACACTCTGACCCACTCGCGCACTACTCCCGTTCGGGAGTAGCGCTCGATGGGGGACGACTCCGGCTCCGGCTCAGCTTTGACAGGGGATAGCGGGGCCATCGGCGGCAGGACGCAGTCGCCCGCCGTGGAGAGGGCCATGGCCGCCTCGTATGCCGCCTCCTCTTCCTCGGTCGCCGCCATCCTGCGCCGCTCGTCCTCCTCGCTTTTCCGGAAGACCGCCGTAACGGCCTCCTGGTAGGCGGCCTCCGCCTCCTGGTCCTCCTCACGGACGACGAGTGGGGGCGGCGGCACGCTGCGGTCGACTTCGCGAACGCCGTGTCGCCTCGCCTCCCCATACTCGAAGGCGAACCATCGAGCCGATTAGGCGAGTTGGTTCTTGTAAGAAGTCGCTGCTGCTGCCGGCGTCGGGGCGCCTGCCGGCGCCGCACCTCCTCCGTGTGCGCCCTAGCCGACCGCGGTGCCGCCGGCACTAGGATCCTCTTTGGATCTGGGTGCGGTCGTCTTGGCGGTGGCATCGAGAATGCAGGAGAGACATGCGATCTTTGGTAGTGCCATTCCGCTTTGGTGCCTTGCGTTGACCTGCTGCCTCGGCCGTGGGTGGCGTCGGCGGATCTGGGGAGGAACTCAAGGAAAAGGAATAGCGGGGCCTTGCCCTTGGCCTTGCTGCTGGAGAAGTCGTTGGCGAAGTCACAAGGCCCTCTACTTTTCATTATAAAACCGATAAACGAGAAAAAGGACCCATCTGGCTTCGCTGGGGTGGCTAGGGTTTGCCGGCGACGGGGGAGTAGAGTATGGCTAGATGGGGGCGAGTGCAGGCTGAAGCGGATGAGGGCGGCCCGCCGCGGTCGGCTTAAAAGGCGACCGCCGTCAGCGTAGCGTGGACCGAGGTCATAAATTAAGCTGACCAGGAAGGCCGTGGGCAGTTGGACGACTGCCAGGTGGGGACGCGACGGACATCGAAAAGACACGTGTGGCGTCCGTTTCGCGTCTGCGCCGACGCACTTGGGGCGCAAATTTAGGCTGCAAATGTGTCGGCGCGGACGCGAAACGGACTTGATTTGGGTTTGGGTTGGCGCGTTGGGCCTCCTCTTTTATCCGCGCCGACCCAAACGGACGGCGACGGACGAAATGAGTCGCCCCATTCGAGTTGCTCTAAACCTGGGAAAGTATCAGTTATATCACACCTTAAATGCTGCCATGGTACCAACTTAAAAATTAAAATTGAATTTTTTAAAATTCTGAATTTTTATGTGAATCATCATAGCGTATGTGACTACAACCCCTAAAAAACGGATAACGGGCAGCTCGATGAACGTAGCTCCCGTTTACAGGGTCCGAAAAAGGATCCGACCACTTTGGGTCTACAGTATGCAGTCTTTACTTACATTTCTGCAAGAGTTTGTTTACAAGACTCGAACAAGTAACCTCATGGTCAAAAGGCGACAATTTTACCGGTGTGCCAAGGCTCCCCTTGGGAAATCTATTTGGAGGAGTGGGTTATTGATTCAAATTCGAAATAGACATTGAGAAAAGAGAATGGCAATTGTAACATGAATAGTGTCACAAAAAGGCAAAAGCAAAATTGATACTATTCACATCTGAATTTTTCTTTTTTAATGTGCATTTCAAATTTGGACTTAAAATCTTAAGGATTGTAACACATTCCTTGTGAACATTCACAAAAAAAATATCAGATTTTTTTGAAACATTTTTGTTGTGGTAACATGGGAGCATATGGGACTTGGCATTGAATATTCTCCCTGCTGCACACAAGTTCCTCGACACAAGAAGAGGACACTTTTGACATTACGAAAGTGAGAAGTTATTAGAGCATCTATAGCCGGGCGCCTCAAACCGACACCAAATGCCCTGGCGGACAGACCGGTCACTGACCAGTCAAAACAACCCGACTCACCTGGGCGCCTCAAACCGACACCAAATGCCCTGGCGGACAGACCGGTCACTGACCAGTCAAAACAACCCGACTCACCTGGGCGCCTCAAACTGAAGGAAATATGCCCTAGAGGCAATAATAAAGTTATTATTTATTTCCTCATATCATGATAAATGTTTATTATTCATGCTAGAATTGTATTAACCGGAAACATAATACATGTGTGAATACATAGACAAAACTATGGTCACTAGTATGCCTCTACTTGACTAGCTCATTAATCAAAGATGGTCATGTTTCCTGACCATAGACATGTGTTGTCATTTGATTAGTGGGATCACATATTAGAAGAATGATGTGATTGACATGACCCATTCACATTAGCCTAGCACTTGATGGTTTAGTATCTGCTATTGCTTTCTTCATGACTTATACAAAGTTCACGCAACTATGAGATTGTGCAACTCCGTGTACGGGAAGAACACTTTGTGTGCTACCAAGCGTCTGGCATGTGGCGGGTGATTATAAAGGTGCTCTCTGGTGTTTCGAAGGTTCATGTTGAGTTGGCATAATTGAGATTAGGATTTGTCACTCCGATTGTCGGAGAGGTATCTCTGGGCCCTCTCGGTAATACTCATCACTTAAGCCTTGCAAGCATGTAACTAATGAGTTAGTTATGAGATGGCGTATTCTGAGCGAGTAAAGACTTGCGTAGCGAGATTGAACTAGGTATTGGATACCAGCGATCAAATCTCGGGCAAGTAACATACCGATGACAAAGGAACAAAGTATGTTGTTATCGCGGTTTTGACCGATAAAGATCTTCATAGAATATGTAGGAACCAATATGGGCATCGAGGTCCGCTATTGGTTATTGACCGAAGGCGTGTCTCGATCATGTCTACATTGTTCTCGAACCGTAGGGTCCATGCAGCAAGGTTCGATGACATTTATATTATGAGTTTATGTATTTTGATGTACGAAGGTTGTTGAGTCCGGATGTGATCACGGATATGACGAGAGTCTCGAAATGGACGAGTCATAAAGATTGATATATTGGACGGATATATTTGGACACGGAAAGGTTCGGAGAGTTTGGGAATATCTAGGAGACTCGGGAGGTTACGGAACCCCGGTAAGTATATGGGCCTTATTGGGCCCAAGTGGAAGGAAGGAGAAGGAGCTAGGGGCCCAATCCGAATTGGGGAGGGGCCCCCCCTTTCCTTTCTCCTTCCCCCTCTTCCTTCCTACTACTAGTACTCCTTCCTTTCCCTCCAACTTGGATTAGGAAAAGAGGAAACCTACTTGGAGTAGGTTTCCTCCTCCTATGGCGCCCCCTTGGGCAGCCACCTCCTCCCTCCCTCCTTTATATCACGGGGTAGGGAGCACCCTAGACACACAAGTTGATCATTGATCGTTCCTTAGCCGTGTCGGTGCCCCCTCCACGATATTACACCTCGGTCATATTGTAGCGGTGCTTAGGCGAAGCCTGCGACGAGAGAACATCAAGATCGTCACTGCGCTGTCGTCTTGTGAAACTCCCCTCGGCGCCTCCTTTGGATTGGAGATCGAGGTGCGTCATCGAGCTATCTGGCGTGTCAAGAACTTCGGAGGTGCGAATGCGGTGCTTGGATCGGTCGGACCGGGAGGACATCGACTACTTCCTCTCGTTGCGTCAGCGCTTCGCTTGGTCTACAAGATGCGTAGACAACACTCTCCCCTCATTGCTATATCATCACCATGATCTTGCGTGTGCGTAGGAATTTTTTGAAATTACTCGTTCCCCAACAGATGGCATCGAGCCTAGGTTTTATCGTTGATGTTATATGCAGAGTAGAACACAAGTGAGTTGTGGGCGATATAAGTCATCTGCCTACCGGCATGTCATACTTTGGTTCAGCGGTATTGTTGGATGAAGCGGCCGGACCGACATTGCGCGTGCGCTTCTGAGAGACTGGTTTTACCGCCGTGCTTTGCACACGGTGACTAAGCGGTGTCTGTTTCTCCAACTTTAGTTGAACCGAGTGTGGCTCGCCGGTCCTTGTGAAGGTTAAAGCGGAGTCTATTTGACAAACTATCGTTGTGGTTTTGATGCGTAGGTAAAACGGTTCTTGCTAAAGCCCGTAGCAGCCACGTAAAATTTGCAACAACAAAGTAGATGGCGTCTAACTTGTTTTTGCGGGGCATGTTGTGATGTGATATGGCCAAGGCGTGATGCTATATTTTATTGTATGAGATGATCATGTTTTGTAACGAAGTTATCGACAGCTGGCGAGCCATATGGTTGTCGCTTTATTGTATGAAATGCAAGCATACTGTAATTGCTTTACTTTATCACTAAGCGGTAGCGATAATCGTAAAGCAATAGATGGCGTAGCGACAACGATGCTACGATGGAGATCAAGGTGTCGGCGCGGTGGCGATGGTGATCACGGCGGTTGCTTGAGATGGCGATCACAAGCACAAGATGATGATGGCCATATCATATCACTTATATTGATTGCATGTGATGTTTATCCTTTATGCATCTTATATTGCTTTGATTGGCGGTAGCATTTTAAGATGATCTCTCACTAAAATTATCAAGAAGTGTTCTCCTGAGTATGCACCGTTGCCAAAGTTAAGTCTTCTTTGAGACACCACGTGATGATCGGGTGTGATAAGCTCTCGTCCATCTACAGCGGGTGCAAGCCAGTTTTGTCAAAAGTTATCCATTTTGGATTTCCCAAGTATTTTGTCATTTTTCAATAATTTGAGTTAAAAATCAAGAACAAATTAAAAACAATATTTCCGTTAATTTGATTTAGAACTAAAAGGTTTTAATGCATTTAATTGAAGATTACAATTTAAATCCTTTTGTAATACAAAGAAGGGAAATTGAAATTCGTAACAAATGCTTTGGTGGTTTTGAAAAATTTTCAAAAGTGGGATTTTGTTGACAGACCTTGTAATGAGGATACAGGTTGAACAATATTTGAAGTGTTGTGTTATCAACCCAATTCTCAAATTGATAGTTGAACATTCCCAGGAGTTACTGCTATCCCAGACAACTGTTGATCGCCATTGTTCCTAATCATGCCTTTTGGTTGTTTGAATCCTTGTTATAAACGTTTTGCATGGTTTTCTTGTAACCCTGGTTTTTGGGAATTCTAAGGTTATGATCTACATAGCACCTGAGTTATTTTATCAGTTTCCTTTAGCGGGAAAGTTGTTAGTTTAAATCTAATCTATTTAGGTTGCTCTAGCTTGCCAAATTCAATTCGAAGTCCGGTTCAAGGGCCCCCTTTGGGCTTGGTTAACCCATGAAGGGTTTACTATTTCCCCCGGTTACAACTCAACTGCCGTTTTGTGAAGGAAAGTTTTAAGTTTTCCTTCAACAAGTTAGCTCCTAAATTTTGAGGCATGGTCGTCCCAAATACCATTCTGCAACTGATCATGAGTCCATAGGGTTTGCCAATGGTTACAAAGGAGGTCGCCATTTCCGTCGATTGACCGGTTGGTTAGAGAAATCGAACCCAATTAAGAGTTTTTTCCAGTTAAAACCCAGAATTTTATTGGCAAAATTGTCACTAGTTCAAGGATCAATTTTGGAAACTTTCTACCAAATCTTTACTGGAATAATAAAAGAATTTGGACTTAAGGTTTAATTTAGTTCCGTTTACGAGAGTTTCGAACTTGCTGTGAAGTTATTTAACTTTAATTTTTCCAAAGTTATGTTATAAGGACGAGGTTAAGTTTCAAACAAATTATTTTCCTCTGATTATGGTTCAACAATCCAATGAAACCTTGTTCCGGTAAGGTTGCAACCTTTGGTTTCAAGTTAATTGTCTTATCAGTCCTTCAAAGATTGATTTTATCCTGAAGGAGTGGATTTTCAGGATTAGTCATTTTATTGCCCTCATTATTTACATTGTGCCTCAATGAAAGAAACTCCGATCCCGGAAAATTTTGCATCTCAATATCTTGGAAATTTTTTTTCCGAACTGCAAAAGAATGGTTGGACATCCCAAGGAAGTGAAGTTCACTTCAAGCTATTATGATCCGTGGATTTGAATGAGAATAAACCCCCAGGAAATTAATGAGCAAGGAAGATGTATGAAATAGTAATAAATTCGTCTGAATTGAAACATTAATTTGGTTCCAGGAAACCTGTTGGAAGTTCCTGTATTCCATGAAGTTAAACCTTCACCTCGAAAGAAGAAAAATTGCGGCTTAGGACAAACCAAAGTCAAGGTAGATTTCTTTAAAAAAGATGGATAAGGAAAAAATCTCACGTGATAAGGCACACCAGTTAGAAGGATTTTGGGAAGACGAAATTGACAAGGAAAACTTTAAATAAATGCTGAGGGAATGAAGAACTAAATTAATAAATCCAGACATTGAAAGGCCATGTTAGTTTAGGATTTTGTCAGAGACTTAGTCAGTGCACAGCTCCTTAAATTTTTCCAATGGATGCAATGGATGAAAGGTATGGACTTGGAAATAAGTAAATAATAAGGAAAGGACTCATAAATGTGAGAGAATTTGGTGAGATGAGCGGAGTGGATAGTCCCCAAGCAGCCATAGGATGATGATCTTCCACCCGATCAATGCCGACCGCAACAGGTTAGTGAGCCAATAAACAAGGAGCCCAAAGGAGAAGGGCCATATACGGGGAAAAGCTGTCGAGAAGCCGGCGATAAGGGGAACATGCGAGCCGGACTCGGGCCGCAACATTGTATAACCATTTCCACCATTCTACTCGATGTCAATCCCAATATTAAGGTGGCAGGCCAACCAAGGGCCCTTTTCCCCTACGGCCCCACCCTCCATCGTTGGCAAGGGTGAATCTGCTCAAACCCAAAGGTCCACAATTCAATAGGGTTGGCGTTAGTTTGCCGACTTAATTTTGCCGGTGCTGCGACCAGGCCATAGCCGCATTTGCAAAGCCCTTTCAACCACATCCATAACCGCCCCATGGTTCCCAAAAAGGGCCAGGGTTTGGCATCGACCGAGGCTGCCAAATGCTACCGTAGGCCGCCGCCCGGAGCCCAGGTCCTTTCTCAACCCGGGTATCCCTCAGGCGGCAAACCGGAAGGGCCAGCCCCCTTATCCCATGTCGCAACGAGGCCTTTGGTCCCTGTGGCGGCGCGGGCCCGGGGGAAAGTGCCAAACCAACTGTGACGACCACTCATTGGCCACCGCTCGCCGGCCAAAGGTAACTAATGAGTTAGTTATGAGATGACGTATTCTGAGCGAGTAAAGAGACTTGCCGTAACGAGATTGAACTAGGTATTGGATACCGACGATCAAATCTCGGGCAAGTAACATACCGATGACAAAGGAACAAAGTATGTTGTTATGCGGTTTGACCGATAAAGATCTTCGTAGAATATGTAGGAACCAATATGGGCATCCAGGTCCCGCTATTGGTTATTGACCGAGACGTGTCTCGGTCATGTCTACATTGTTCTCGAACCGTAGGGTCCGCACGCTTAAGGTTCGATGATGGTTATATTATGAGTTTATGTATTTTGATGTACGAAGGTTGTTGAGTCTCGGATGTGATCACGGACATGACGAGGAGTCTTGAAATGGTCGAGACATAAAGATTGATATATTGGACGGATATATTTGGACACGGAAAGGTTCCGGAGAGTTTGGGAATATACCGAGCTCGGGAGGTTACCGAACCCCGTAAGTAAGTATATGGGCCTTATTGGGCCCAAGTGGAAGGAAGGAGAAGGAGCAAGGGGCGGCGCGCCCCCAAGCCCAATCCGAATTGGGGAGGGGGCCGTCCCCCTCCTTTCTCCTTCCCCTCTTCCTTCCTACTACTAGTACTCCTTCCTTTCCCTCCAACTTGGATTAGGAAAGAGGGAAACCTACTTGGAGTAGGTTTCCTCCTCCTATGGCCCCCCCTTGGGCGGCCACCTCCTCCTCCTCCTTTATATCACGGGGTAGGGGCACCCTAGACACACAAGTTGATCATTGATCGTTCCTTAGCCGTGTGCGGTGCCCCCTCCATGATATTACACCTCGGTCATATTGTAGCGGTGCTTAGGCGAAGCCTGCGACAGAGAACATCAAGATCGTCCTGCCACGCCGTCGTCTTGTGAGACTCCCCTCGGCGCCTCTCTTGGATTGGAGATCGAGGTGCGTCGTCGAGCTGTCTGGCGTGTCAAGAACTCGGAGGTGCCGAGTAACGGTGCTTGGATCTATCGGACCGGGAGGGCGTCGACTACTTCCTCTACGTTGCGTCAGCGCTTCGCTTGGTCTACAAGGGTACGTAGACAACACTCTCCCCTCGTTGCTATATCATCACCATGATCTTGCGTGTGCGTAGGAATTTTTTTGAAATTACTACGTTCCCCAACACAAACTGGCCTCAAACGCCTAGGCTGCCCGGCACCTCTCATACCCAGCCCAAAATACAGGGCAGATATGGGGTGGCCCGGGGGCGTCCGCCCCATCGGCATAGCCCAGCCTGATCCACCCTCGCCCCCATAGATATCCCTATCTGGAGAACCCTAGAGTGAAGTCAACCTGTCAGTCCACTCCACTCCCTACTTCGCTCACTTCACTTTGAGTCCCCTTCGATTCTCATCGATGGCGAGCAATGACAGCAGCACCGGCTTCGGTGCCAGATCCGGCGGCTCCAACGAGTGGTCGAGCCTATTGCGTGGTGTGCAACCCGAAGATGTGGAGGAGGTCGCCCTCAGCATCGCTTTGAGACGGTCGCTGCTTGAACAAGGTGACAATGTCAACACCGATTCCACAACACGTGTCGCCCGTCAACCCAGTGCCGACTCACATGGGTTGCATGGTTTTGGGGCTTCGGATATGAGGAACGTGGCTGTGGGAGCTAACATATGAGGTGTTCCCGACCATTGCTCGCGGATGCAGTTGGGCGTGTCCGCGAATGTTTGATGGGCTGGATTTGCTTACCACGGTTGTAGATGCTCTTATTCTACATAAGAGTGAAAGGATGCATGTTTGGACTAGGACACATGCAGCCTCACTATCAAATGCACGAGTGAAAGCCTAGTTATTGTGTGGCAAAAAGTGCTTTACTGGCGTGGGAGTCTAACGTCACCAAATATGACATCATTGTTAAAAAATAGTGGTGACGTTGGAGTCTGCGCCAATAGTATTTTAGATGCCGATGACGTGCCACGTGGCCAATTGCCACCACTATAATTTCTCACCTACCGATGTCAAATGTACTATGCACACCACCAAAATTTTGATGCACAGTGTGCGTGTGGTGGTTTGTTAGACGATTCAGAGGACCAAAGACAATGCATGCTTTAGACATAAAATTCCTGATGATCCTATTGATGTGATTAATTATTTGTGTAACTTAATTAGTTCCAAGGCACATCTTCAGAAGGGACAAGGTCGAAAAAGCTTTGAAGAAGCAGCTCAGGTGACAAGAGGGTGCTCCAAGAGGTTTATGCACGAATACTTGGATGTGCACCAATGTCAAGAAGAACTAGAGGACAATTTAAATTTCAAGATAGCATGAACTTTTGTTGCGTTACATTTGTATCTTGGTCAGGCTAGCCAAGCAAGGCTTTGCTTGTGGTTTTGTATCCTGCATCCAAGCGGGTTGTTGTTTTTCTAGTGGCTTGACATGGTAGGGGGATCCTGGTGATGACTAGATCATGTGGAGTACCTAATTGGCGGGTTTCTTTGTTACATTTCCTTTCAAGTTTTTGTTTGATCTATTCTACGTTGTAAACTTTGGCGATTTCTTTAATAAAAATCAACAAGGGCGCTCATCACTTTAAAAATGTGTGAAGTGCATCCTAGGCCCTGGAACTATTTCAGAGTTGTCACATAGGGCCTCAAACTACAAAAAAATGTAATCCACAATGGCGATATCGAGCCCAGGTAGGGGGGGCAGTGGTCTAGGGCGTAGTGGGCTTCTGCTTCGTCTACTATAGATAAAAACACTATTTGACATATTAGCTAGGTTGTTGGCCTGGGACAACCCTGACTCTGCTATTGGTTATTCAAAACCTCGAAGTGTAATAAGTATGTAGATACGTCACACCTGAAAAATAGTTCGAGGACCTTGATGACATAGATGTTGCACTTTACAAGTTGATAATTCAATCATGAACTTTACAAGTTGAAGTTTCTTTATTATGAAAAGAAGCATGAAATCTTGAGACAAAAAGGAGAAGCAAATTACTTAACACTAACGAGGAAAAGTGACATTGAGTAGAACCCTTGTGGTGGAACTAAGAGAGCCATGGCATAATCTGGATTGACTCAATGAAGTTGATTTGAATGGTAATTTGGAAATTAAATGTGGAAAATCCACCATGAGGTCTTTATATTTAATTGAGAGCTACTGGAATGGTGCATTACAAACACCTTTGGAAACTGGGAATTCCCTTGAAGATCAGGAGTATCCTTTGGCTTCTTCACAGAAATAACATCCTAACTAAAAGTAATCGGATCAAAAGGGGATGGATTGGGAATGTGCGGTGCCATTTCTATTATGACAAAGAGACCGTATATCATCTTTTATTTAGTTGTTCGCTTGGAACATTAGTATGGCAAGCTGTTAGCCGTGCATTGGAACTTGGTAGAACTCCATCCATCATTTCTGATTTGTTTCTAGATTTTCTGATATGTACTTCCCCTAAAAATTAGATAGGTCTAATGCTTAGTGTGTGCAATGGTTTGTTGGCTGATTAGGAAGACAAATGCTTTAGGCTGGCCATTGCGCGAGTAACTTAGCTAATAACGTAATGCATTCCAAGGCAAATTTGCTTATGTGACATGTAGTTAACGAGGGAGAGAGAGAGAGAGATGTTTGTGGTAACATAATAATTTTATCGTAATATAACGTGCATCGAGGCAAAATGAATCTACATCTAAATAAATCAAGACTTGCATGATACCACACATATGCTACTACCCATTATGGGGGTATATAGACAAGTAACATATGCATGTTACACCCCTAGAAAAACATATGCATGTTACTAGTACAAGTTACTTCTCACTATAACTAGCCTTAGACATAAAATTCCTGATGACCCTCTTGATGTGATTTATTACTTATCCAACTCGATTAATCTGAAGGCATTTCTTCAGAAGGGACAAGGTCGAAAAAGCTTTGAAGAAGCAGCTCGGGTGATCAAGAGCATGCTCCATCAGGTTTATGGTGAAGACTTGGATTGGCACCAATGTCAAGAAGAATTGGAGGAAATTTTAAATTTCAAGGTTGTTGTAAACTATTGTAGTGTTACGTTTGTATCTTGGCCAGGCTTGCCATGTAGGGCTATGCTTGTGGTTTTGTATCTTGCTATCTTGAAGCCATGCAGTGTTTTGTTTTTCTGCTGGTTTGATGTGGTAGGCGATCCTGGTGATGACTAGATCATGTGTAGTGCCTAATTGTTGGGTTTCTTTTGTTTGACTGTTTCTACAATAAAAACCAACTAGGAGACTCGTTGCTTCAAAACAAAGCGAAGTGAATCCTAGACCTTGGATCTATTCCAGAGTTGTCACATAGAGTCTTAAACAGAAAATTTAAATTTCGAGGTTGTTGTAAACTATTGTAGTGTTACGTTTGTATCTTGGCCATGCTAGCTATGTAGGGCTATGCTCGTGGTTTTGTATCTTGCTATCTTGCAGCCAAGCAGGGTGTTGTTTTTCTGTTGTTTTGATGTGGTAGGGGATCTTGGTGATGACTACATCATGTGTAGTTCCTAATCGTTGTGTTTCTTTTGTTACATTTCATTTCATGTTTTTGTTTGATCTTTTCTGCTTTGTAAACTTTGATTATTTCTACAATAAAAACCAACTAGGAGACTCGTTGTTTCAAAAGAGAGCGAAGTGAATCCTAGACCTTCGATCTATTCCAGAGTTGTCACATAGAGTCTTAAACGGAAAAAAATTAAATTTCGAGAT
Organism: Aegilops speltoides; assembly: GCA_021437245.1. Lineage (NCBI taxonomy): Eukaryota > Viridiplantae > Streptophyta > Magnoliopsida > Poales > Poaceae > Aegilops > Aegilops speltoides. Next base: position 35,645 of record JAHHZJ010003982.1, on the reverse strand, counting down.
TGTTGTAAACTATTGTAGTGTTACGTTTGTATCTTGGCCAGGCTAGCTATGTAGGGCTATGCTCGTGGTTTTGTATCTTGCTATCTTGCAGCCAGGCAGGGTGTTGTTTTTCTGCTGGTTTGATGTGGTAGGAGATCTTGGTGATGACTAGATCATGTGTAGTGCCTAATCGTTGGGTTTCTTTTATTACATTTCATTTCATGTTTTTGTTTGATCTTTTCTGCTTTGTAAACTTTGATTATTTCTACAATAAAAACCAACTAGGAGACTCGTTGCTTCAAAACAAAGCAAAGTGAATCCTAGACCTTCGATCTATTCCAGTGTTGTCACATAGAGTCTTAAACTATAAAAAAAATGCAATCCACAATGGCGGCATCGGGCCCAGGAAAGGGGGGCAGTGGCCTAGGTCATAGTGGGCTTCTGCTTCGTTTACTATAGATAAAAACACTATTTGACATTGTAGCTAGATTGTTGGTCTCGGACAACTCTGACCCTGCTACTGGTTATTCAGATCCTCGAAGTGTAATAATTATGTAGATACATCACACCTCGAAAATAGTTCGAGGACCTTGATGGCACGCATGTTGCATTTTGAGGACCGTTCGAGGATCTAAGATACACGCTGATCTTAATTCAATTTTTCACAGGGTAATATGTGTTGGCCGTTAAGGGACTGGTCGCGGATGAAATTGCCATAGGGCAAGGTTAACACCAATTGAACATGCGGGCTCGTGCGTGCAAGTTGCTATGTGAATACGTGATCACCCAGAAACTAAACTGATGAACATCGTCTCCACACTGTACTACGTTAAACCGATACGACTGCCTCCTTTTTTTTCGAGAGTACAACCTAGGCATGCCATATTTTTATAGAAGACATAAATCAAGTATAAGAAAGTACAACTTGTTGCGGATAACAATTGCGGCAAATACTCCACTCCAAGCTTATCAAAAGATTAGCCATCACAACTAATACAAACACAATACAAAGGAGCCTGCCCTAAACAGATCTACAAACCACGCCTCAACCACCATCGGTTATCCCAATGAGGAACAACTTCCATCGAACTTTCCTCGTCGACGCATCAGCCATCCTTGAATGCCTAAGAAGAGACGACAAGTGGTAGCTGGATTTGGTTGGACCCGAGAAAAAAATCATCTTGGACTCACGGGCAGATGTGTGCATAGCGCCCACGAAGATCTGCTCTAACCAGCAACAAGCACCGAAGAACCACATCACAGGACCTCAAGCCACGTCTCCTTCTCATGTGCCCATGGCTTGGCTTGGATTCCGGTTGCCTCGTAGAGATCGATCTCCCGAGCCTCGCGTGCCGTACGGAGTACCGGACGGGCAATGCAAGTCGCAAGAGAAAATGTGGCTGGCCCAAGTTTCGCGTCAGAATTGGCGCTGCCTCTGAATTCTGGCAGGAAAAACAGAGCGCTCGTGCGCTCCGGAGAATGGAATTCTGCACGGGCGCACGTGGTAATAGTGCGCTCGCGCATGCTGCAGCCAACATCACGCCCGGCCGGAGGGGAACGACTTGGAATGTTTCAAATATATTCAGGCCTGCTGGAACGGATCGAAAATTCGAAATGTAGCAGGCGGCACCGAGAGCGATGGGCCGTACGTGCGTGCGTACGTATTCTTGTTCCTTCGGTCGTTGGCGGCACGGTGGCACAGTGGTGTAGTAGAATCGTACGCTGCTTTTCTACAACAACCAACCACGACTAGTAGAGTACTGTACGTACCAGTAGAGCCGTCGACGACCATGTGCGCAGGCGCAGCTGCCTCTTTTATCACCCCATTTACTTTGACTCGTGGGCTCGTGGCTCAAGGCTCGGCTTTTGCACATACTTTCGATTATAATTTGAAGGAAACCCATTTGGACCGTATTTTACCCGGATCATGACCACCCGAGAAGGCAAACGTGCGTGGTTTCGTTGAAAGCGACAAACTGGTTTTTTACTTATCTAACGGGCAAACTAGTTGGAAACGTAGGTGATGCATGGATGAAATGCGTGGTTTTGTTCGGGTCATACGTGGATCGGTTAGTCAGAGCGGCGACCCCGCAAAGAGGCGTCGCTCTCGTGGTTGAAAAAGCTGGTGAGCCGTAGCATCACGTCCACCAGCTTTCTTGGACGCCATCTATGAGGCGAGGTTATCACGCTTAAGCATGTGCACAAGTTTGACCGCCTTCATTGTTAGTAGTACTAGTATGTTAACCTGGCCAAGAATTGACCGAAGGTTGCTGCTTTTGCTTCCATGGGATGAGAATATGCTACAGCTATGTAGCGGCTCTATGGCACTTTTGTGCACTTTTTTTGTTGCCGGAAATACTAGCACTTTGGCGTTGCTACTTTAACCCTGCTCCGGTCGTTCGATCCAAGTTGTTCTGGTTGTGCATACACTGTCGGAATGTAGACTAGTAGAGCTTCACCGCTCACAAACTTAATCATGCACCGGTATTTAGTATGCGGGAAATATGGTAGCGAATGTGGATGTACACAAGGTTAAAAAGGTTCAAAAAAAAGTGAGCTAAAATTGCCACGGCTGGCTGATCCGATCCGGTTCAAAACTGCAGCAGACGGTACGTTGCCATTTGATCTGAGGCCACACTATTTACAAACAACACCAGAAAGGAAAAGAAAAACAAGCGGACAGAGCAAAACCCAGATGTACGAGTACAACACCAGTGAGAAGAGAAATCAAGCTACTGCTACTGCTCTACATAGTACAGTTGGTGTTCATCCTAACTCAAGCACCACTCCATGGATCCATCCTTTGGAGAGAAACAGAAAAACAAGAAGCCTCTCCATGGATCACACCATGGACCATGCACACGGACGGATCTAAGCAAGAAAGCTACTAGCTCATGGAGGAGATCAAGCTCTGATCGCGGTGACCGGGGAGGAGAGATCGAGAGCGGACGGATGGGCGCCGTGTGTACGTTGAGGAGCTAGGTGGCGTCGGCGGCCTCGGGGCACTCGAGGATGCACTCGAGGCGCGGGCGCCAGGCGTCGGCGCGCGGCGGCTTGTCGTCGTCGGCCCGGGCGTTGCCCATCTGGCGGAGCACGTCCTCGAGGCGCTGCTCGCCGCTCTTGAGCTGCGCCATGAGCCACTCCAGCTCCGCCCTCGTCAGGACCACCTTCACCTTCATCCCGGCCGCCGGCGACGCGGACGCCGTGACCTCCTCCTCCTCCTCTTCCTCCTGCAGCAGCACCTGGCCGATGCTCCTGAGCTCCTCCTGCTCCTCCCTCTCCTCCGGCGCCACCCGCTCGCCGTGGCCGTGCCGCCGCCGCATCTCGCGCTGCTGCTGCGTAGACGCCTTGTTCAGGCAGTTGCCCATGGCGACAAGGTGGTGGGGCAGACAGAGTAGCTTTGGTAAGTGGCTCGCTTTTGCTAAGAGGTGGCAGGAGCGCAGGCGCGGGGTGTTATATAACGACCAGGCACGAGGGTGGCCGTAGCCAGCCACTAGCTCGGAAGGAAGCATTGGGTTGGTGCGTGGTGTGCGGGCACCGTGGGGCCCGCGGAGGGCAAAGAACGCTGCATGCACATGGTGGGGTCGCGGGATAGGTGTGGTGCGGCCTCTGTGTGGTGTGGTTCGGGTTGGGTGCGTGGCCCCTCAACAGCAGGCAGAGGCCCTTTTGCCTTGGCTTTTGCCGCTGCTTCCTCCTCTCTGCTTTTCGGTCTGGTTCGGTCGGTCGCATGTGTGCGTGCTTGCCAAAGCTAGGAGCGGGACAGACAGTCACTGGTGACGAGATCTCCGGGCATGTGGGCTCGCGGTGCCCTTGCCGGGCCACCACCAGCATGATGCGGCCAGCGAGCGTGCCGGTGGCATCATGCATGGCATGGCATGCTTCCGACGCACGCATGCCACGGATCGGTGCACGGCACCGTGGCCGGATGGACAGGATCGGCACCGTATCTGCCGGCTGTCATCGGTCGATCATGCACCAATGCACGGCCCTACGCCGGGGACCCTCGCGCGCTACGTCCGCGCAACCGTCCAGAGCAGCAGGTTCGATCAAATCTGGATACTGGGCTGTTGTTTGATGCCAACGGTTTGTGGTAAAGGTTTATGTTTCCTCGCGCCGCAGCCCCGCAGCCACATAATTTGGACGCTGATATCATATCATAGGCAAGGATGACGCCTCCGTCGACATGCAGGTCGCTAGCAGTCAGTGGTACGTGGCGGAGGCGTGCTGCATCAAATAGGGCCCCATGGCCGTAGGGGAGGGACGCCGAGCGACGCGGGGCTAGCTACTGCACGTGAACACGCACCGATACACGGGCCCGTGCACCTTCCATTTGTGCGTATCGGTCTGGCTCGACTCGAGCGTGCTCACGGGCGCGCATAATGTGCCACCTACTCCTATATAATGTTGTACTCCTACTCTGCTAGTATAGAGATAATTACAACTACGGTCCCTATACTCTCCGGCGTGTAACACAACGGTCCTCAAACTCACTGAATGCTCCAATATGGTCCTCAAATACGAGAATACGCTCCAATACAGTCCCGGTGACATCTCAGGCTACGGCCTACAGCCCAGCCCGATGCCACGTGAGCGTATAGTAGCAATGGGGGCCCCACACGTTAGTATGAGAGAGAGAAAGAATAGAAAAATAAACCGTGAGATTGAGAAATTCGAACTTGAGACCTCCCGTTGATATCTCCAAAGACCAAAGCCCATAAAACATAACCATAAACCCCACTTCTGCTATGTTCATATTTGTGACTAGGAGGGTATATTAGTGTGCGTTTACGTACCTCTACAGGCAAACTATCCTAAGGTTCGTTTTGCAGTGATTTTATTTTTACCTTTTTTCGGGTTTACGTTTATTTCCCCTTTTTATTTTTATATTTCCCACTTAAAAAAGGTAATAAATAAATAAATTTGGCATGAACCAAAAATACAACGGATATTTTAGATACACGGTGTATTAGTAATTATAGTAAAAGTTTACCTTATTTTCAATGGGAAAATCTAAAAGGAAAAAATAAATATAAACTTGGGGGAAAAGGGTTGTTGGGCATATAAGTCGGCAAATATATAACCATTTTCTAAAACCACGCAGAACATTATTCAAAATACACGTCTCTAATTTATTTTAATAGTTTTATATTTTAGAAATACAATGAGGAGGCACAATAACTATGCGTGCATGTGGTCATGAATGACCATATATTTTTCTTACATTTCTTCTTTTTAAATCCACAAAAAATTTACTTGTATACCTCTTTTTTTTGCGGGGACTTGTATACCTCTTTTTTTTCGGGTGACTTGTATACCTCTTCAAGATACAAAATAATGAAAATATAATTGAGATTTAAAATACACAAAAATTGTTATATATATATATAAAGTAAATTTTAAAACAAAAATTATAAACACAAACTTTGTATCCTAAAATAAAAAATAATCCTGCAGAATACTCATCAGAAAAAAACGCTTGAAGATAGAAAAAGAGGTACGCTATGCACCTAACCGGCCAATTACGGTGTCTAATTATGGTGCTGCTAAAGGCGAGTGATTTGAGAAATTATATAAAACTTTTGATTAGTGTTAAACATGAATCATAGTCTGTGCGGCTGACTTGCTTGCGGCGTAACATGCCATGCGGTCTCAGCCTCTCAGGTTCCATCCGCCTTCGTCCAATTTATTTTTCTACTACGTTATTTCTCGCTGCTGATCGATGGGGCCCGCACTTCTAATGTCTGTCTGCTGATAAGGCATCGGTCTGGGTACGGGGCATAACGATAGATATAGCTAGGACCGTATTGGAGCGTATCTGTGTATTTGGGGACTGTAGTGGAGCATTCGACGAGTCCGAGGACCATCCTGTTACATGCCTGAGAGTACAAGGACCGTGGGTGTAATTATCTCGCTAGTATATGATCAGTATACGAGAGCCAATGGAGCGACACGAACGCGAGATTCCATGTCGGATAAGATGCCAAAGTTGGTCGATCCGGCCGTGTGGTGTGGACGACTTAACAATGGCGGCAGCCGGCAGGCTGCAGGATCCGCGCTTGTCAGTGCAAAGAACAGGAACAAACGGCAGTACAATTCGTACTTGTGTACAAGGGTGTGTGTTAAATCCTTATCCTGTTATCCAGTTAAATTTTTTTTTTTTTGAGGGAGTTATCCAGTTAAATTGAACTCACAGATCTGAGTCATCTTTCCTCCCCGGATACGCGACTAGAACCCTAGCCGCCTTCCTCGACGGTTTCCCTCTGCCGAAGACTTCGTTCATTGGTGGTGAGAGGGGTTACTGGATCTATGTATGTGGATCGTGGGTCATGTCCTAGTAGCTTAAATTTTTGGACTGTTCATCGTGTTACCTTCGGCGGCGATGATGGCAACGCTGAATAAAAGAAGTTTCAAATTCTTTCCCAACGAAGCAATTGGTCGTATCATTGGGGATAGATTTAGAAATCAATCAATTCAAGCAAGGATGTCGTTTACTTTAGTATGTGCGCGGAGCTTGGAAAGTACTACAGAAGTGGATGCAGATTGTAGTCCGCTTCGGCGGCATCTGCAAGATAGTGGATCGCGTGCTGGGTTCGTGGTTTGTGGCTGGCAGGTATGGCTTTCTCTTCCGATGTCTTAGTCGTGGCGGGGTGCCAGTTCCGGAGTTTGATGGCGTGTCTGAGGTGTTGCTCCGGTCTAATTCGTTCAACGACAATGACTTCATCTTTGGTGAACCTCCTTGGAGGTCCACAAAGCTGCATATCAGCGATGGATCCGCATCAAACTCGAGTGAGGAAATGATCTGTCATTTTTTTCCTTCGGTGGCTGTTGTGATGGTGCAAGAGGCACGTAACGGGCGATGGTTTCAAAGGTCAAAGGATTATTCGCTCTTGAGTGTAATTTCCCTTCTTGGCTCGTGTTCCTTTGTCGAAAGGAGGCTAGCGTTCTGTTGCCTTTTCAGTCTTGTCAGGTGGGCGTTTACGTGGCTTGTACTAGGATTCTTATGATATACTATCTCCGTTCCACAATGTAGTTCATATAGAATCTTTCCTTTGAAAAGTCAAACTTTACAAATTTTGATAAGTTTCAAGAAAATATATTCATATAGAATATCAAATACATATTATTAGATACACCATAAGCCATATTTTGCCATATTGTATAAGTTTGGTATTGTAGATATAAATAGTGTTTTCTATAAATTTGGTCAGAGTTTGTGAAGATTTACTTTTCGGAATATTTATATGCACTACATTGTGGAACAGAGGGAGTAAATGAGACACGTATTACCGTTGGCGCAATAACTTACCTCCTTGTGTTTTGAAAATTATTGTCAGAAATAGTGAGGGACTAATGTGTTTGCTAATGCACACAAAGATTGTAGATCCGTGGAGTCAAGAGGAGTTTGACACAAACTCCGAAAATAATCACCTACGCTGAAGTGAAGATTAAGATCAAAGATTATGCGGGCCAAAATTGACCCCCAAAAATTACTGAAGTGAAGCAATTGCTCTGGTACATGGTCCGAGAGTTTTGACTGCATCCGCGAAGAATGAAGACAGATAATAGACGTACTATATTTTCGTAGTTCATTGTCCCTTTATTGAGTCATATGACCATTGTACTACCAACAGGGGTATAGGGTTTGAAGCTGATGTTTCTCTAATGCTAAACCGAAACCTACGAGAGTTGGGGGAAATCTCTTTGTGTTTCGAAACATCACTTGCTAGCCAGAGACGTTGATCTCCTCGGTAGCTAGACATGTGCTTTGGACCGAGGAGTCAACTTACTTGTTCCTCAAGTAAAGTTGTTGGGTGTGTTTGAAATCCGACCGTTGGAAATGTATAGGTTGGACATTGGTTGGACGTCATGTCCAAAATGGTCATTTCCCCCTCAGGAAGTGTCGTGGTTTTGTCACGGCAAATGTCCTCGAAAAATGACTTAGTCGTGAGGGCATCACATCTAGGTAGTAGCTTGAACGGGGTTGATCAGAATCAAGAGACACGGGTTTACCCAGGTTCGACCCCTCGCGGTGGAGATAATAGCCTACATCCTGCTTGATTGATTATTGCTTGAGATCTCGATTATAAGGGTGTGACTTCACTAACCTGGCACTCGAGAGCTTGTAACTTAGTCCTCTCTACCTCAGGGCCTCCCCTTTAACATAGGTTGAGGCCCTAAGGTTACAACAGAATCCGGGTCACATCACGACCCGTGTCCTAGTCTATTTCATATGCATCTTGTCCTTTAAGTAAGGGAAATTCCCTATAACGTTTGTGTTAAGCCGGCTTAGCAAATACCAAGCCGCAAGCCGACCTTTTTCCTAAGCTGCTTCTTGGGCCTGGCTTCTCATGGCTTACCACGGCCCAGATAACTGAATCATCTGCAAGCTACCAGAAGATGGCCCGCTCATATTCCTGGCCGGTTCATCCATGGGGTATATCCCCAACAGGAAGGTCGCGCTATAAATAGCCACCCCGCTCCAACGTTGACCGTTGGCTGCTCTGTGTGATTCCGACAAGTTTTTCTGAGCATCTTCTCTCCAAAAGATTTGAGTTTAAAATACACCAAGAGAAAACATAGAGTCAAAAAATTTGATAGTAGTCTAGCATCACTAGGATCTAAGTTTAGTATGCTCAACCTTTTACTCTTGAGAGATGCCAACTCTTTACACGGTTAGGTGTCAAGTTATTCAGTAACCAGGAGTAATTGTGGTTTACAAAGACAAAGTATGTATAGGTTATGGAGATCACCCCGAGTGATCGGCATAAGTTGACGAACTTGTTGTCGAGGAGAACGAGATGAAGAGATTTTATCTTCTGTGTTAAACCACAAGTTCCTTCAACTAGAAGTAGCTCTATTGCAGAAGAGTGAACTGTTCTACCAAATCACTTGTTGCCATCGACCATATTGGTTTCATCTCAACCCTGAATGACCTTCGGTTGTTTATCCTTGGTTAAGTTTCAGTCATGTGATTTCTCTTTGATACTCGCACTTGATTTGTCTTGGCAGTTTTCTCTCATAGTATTGTATCTTCTTAGTTATTTTTCCACTGTTGTGTTCTGAGGGAGTTGAAGTTTCCCGAAAGAAATATTAAATCTCCCATTCACCCCCTCTGGTAGACATACGCTGTTCCTACAATCGAAATCAGAGCAAGGTACTCCTTGTCTCTGCTTGTTAAGGTCTGACAACCTTGGAGTTTAAGTATGTCTTCAGTGAATTACGAGACTAGCGAGAAGATTGGACTGCCCATCCTGGAAGGAGAAGATGAAGATTCATCTCAAAGCTATTGATGATGACACGTGGCATGTTGTGTAGTGTGGCCACATGATCGATACCCCAAGATACCTCACTCCATGGGAGAAAAGACTCGTTCAGATGGATGCCCAAGGAAAGGATGTAATATGCAGCCAATTGTCTCGGTCACAATTCCTTCGATACCAAAGATTGTAATCTACAAAAGAAATCTTGGACATCCTCCAGAAGATCAATGAGGGTGTTTCCACTCAGAAGAAAGCTCTCATCGATACTCTTCATGCAAAGTTCCAAGCTTCAAGAAACTCGAGAATGAAAGTTTCATGAAACTTTCGACCGTCTGAGTGACATAGCAAATGAATTGCAAGGTCTTGGAGTGAAGACATTACTGATCATGAAATAGTGAAGAAGTTTTTCAGATGGCTGGAAAGTTCCTTTGACACACTTTTCCTGGTGATAAAGGAAACACCTGACTTCAAGTTACTTGACTCTGCTGATATCATGGAGAGGCTGAACACTCATGATGAATAAGAAGAAGAGAACAGAGATGTTTATGGATCAAGTTACCAAAAAAGTCATGCACTCAAGGCCGTGGCTGAATCTTCCTTAGAAGATAATGCCGATGAAGAATCTGACGACCCTAAGAGTATCAGCAAGGATCTCACGCTGATTGATGGCCCGCAAGTGCACATAGTTTAGATGTAGCCTTTTCAAAGTAAGAGCATTGATCCCACGTGGAGCACAGGAATCAAACTTTTGCCTCTTCAAATGGATTATTTCTTTTTATGTCTGCATGTAATTGTAGACTTGAAGCAAAATGAGGGAGGATATAAATTGTAATTGAGTAGTGGAACAAACTTTGAAGTAAATAACATAAAATGAAATAAAGAGCAATGAGCGAAGTGACTCATGAAATAGTTGAGGAGTAAATCGTTCTCAGGGAGTATGGAATCCCCATTAGTAGGTTTCTAGTGCACCTATGCATGGCCATAGTATGGGATTGTCGGTGCAACAGACCCTGGGTATGTTGCCCTGACTCTGCACAAGCACGGGAACAAGATCATGGCCTTAGGCCGAGCCAGAGTGCAAGAGATCAAGATCTTGAAAGACCAGCATGGAGAACGAGGAGACCAATATCAAGCCAGAGAAGCCAGGTACCACCAGGAGAAGAACCTCCCTTGCTGGGCGAAAGGACTTGACAAGGGCAGGGCCACCCCCTGAAGGAAGCAACCGAAGCATCCCGGCAGGGCCTGCCGGGACTCGCAGGGGCAAGGAACATGTCATCAACCTCCCCCCCACGACCCATGTCGTGGATCAGTGCGGTGTCAAGCCGCAAAGTGATTAAGTGGCAGCCATTCACCACATGGCAGCCCCTTTCTACCAGAAAACCTACGGACGACACCCATCCTATGACGTGTTGGACGAGCAGGCATGGAGCTGGCAGAGTAAGCCCGATAAGGCTTGCCGAGCAGACAATGATGCGACGTTGAGCGGCGCATGTAATGTGCCCGGTCAGCCTGCAGAGTTAGGTATGATAGCACTATTTGCTATCTTATCAATGTCTAATGACTCATTTGCCACTGTGCTGACCCCTTAACCTATAAAATGAGGCCCATGGCAATGGTAGAAGGGGTTAGAGGGTTAAAAGGTTGATCAGACCCTCGCAAGGCTAGATGCCCGTACGTAGCGTAGGCCACTGCCGCCCCTGTCGGGCAAGTGTACTATGTTCCTCCACCACTCTCCCACCATCAATCCACCAAAGCAGGAGTAGGGTTTTACGCCTTACAATGGCCCGAACCTGGGTAAAATTGCTCGTGTGTTGCTTGCCGCACTGCCCCCACACTGCTCTGCTCCTTTTGCAACGCGGCGTATCCCTGTCAAACCAGCAAGGGTCCATTTGGTTCCCTAGCTGGCCATGGTTTCCCGCAACATCTTTGGCGCGCCAGGTAGGGGTTCGCTTGCGCGAACCTGAAAGCGTGTGTAGTGCGTCATCTTCATCACCATCTTCATCTTCGACAACACCGTCAGCCATGGAGCCCAAGAAGAAGTCCGGTGTTTTGGCTCCACTACACGCAGCGGCCAACACCGCGGAAGGTGTGAAGGCACGCACGGAGGTGGATGCCCCTAGGGGTGTGGTCGGAGTAGGCGGCGCCGTCACCACTTCCCCCGCGACCGAAGCGAAGGCGGGGAACACCGGAGGAGAGCAACACCAACAACACCCAGGCAGCCATGCTCCGCTCACCGACGGGCACAATCGTAGTGATGGCGCTCGGTTTGGGGGGAACCGCCGCCCTCCGGCCGCCCCTATCACATGTGTGACCGCTGCGCGTGCGCTTTCCCCCGGGCGAGTCGACCAAGCCGCCGCGCCCAACAGAGCCGCTGGCCCTCAAGCGCCTTTGCCGCACCTCCATGCCGTCCAAGCGGCTGCTCTGCAACAGCGGGGGCTCATCGCCGTCCCCGCTGGCACCATTAGGAGCCGAGCAACGGTGCGATCCGCGTCATCATCACCCATGCCGAGCACGGCTACGGAGGCCATGGCACGAGCTCAGCTGCTGCTCAGGTTCCCACCAGTAGCTGAGCAGATGGACGAGTGGCATGCCACCATCCAGAGCCTGCTCGGCTTAGCCGAAGCTAGGAGCTCATAGCAAGCCGGTCCGCCATGACCTCTCCAAGCGATGACGACATCTTGTGCCGCTGGTCGTACGGATGGGGCCATCCCCATGGTGCAGTCCCCACCACGGCAACCAGCACGAGCTCAACATCACCAAAAACCTGATGATGTCTCGATGGCCTATTCTGACCCTCGAGCGTGCCCAGGTTGACGGCCAGCCCCGAAGGGCGGGCTAACGGAGGACGCGCGCATCGTCGATGAGCCACGCCGCGACGACCCCCGCCAGAACAATGGGAGAAACGGTCCCAACGTTGACGAGCCCACGCCCAATAATGGCGGGTGCCTTCCTTTCGAGGTTGGGTGCTCAGGCTTTATTCGCGAGCTACGGCAAGTCCATTGGCCATCCATCTGCACGTTCAAGCTGGAGATACCTGAGAAGTATGATGGGAGACTCATCCCAACAAAGTTCCTGAGCATCTACACTATTGCTGTCCAAGCTGCCGGGAGGAGGGATGAGAAGGTATTCGCCAACTACTTTCCTTTGGCTCTCAAATCCAATGTGAGGTCTTGGTTGATGCATCTGCCGGAGAACTCCATCTCTTCTTGGGATGACCTTTGCTATGAGTTCATTGGCGCCTTCACTGGCGGCCATCGAGAGCCAGGCCGACCCAACGATTTGCAGCTTCTCCGGCAGAAAGAAGGAGAGACTCTCCGGAAGTACTTGCAGAGGTTCAGCAGAGTCCACAGGAACATCCCAAACATCCATCCGGTAGCTGTGATAGCCGCTTTCCAGTCCAATGTGCGCAACCACAAGATTCGTGTGAAGATGAATGTGCGGTTGACCAAGACTATGAAGGAGTTGTACACCCTAGTGGATAAGTGTGCTCGGATGGATGAGGGGAGGAAGTTGCCCGGAGAAGAGGACTGCATCAATATGGATTCAGAAGATGATGATGAGTCCACCAGTCAGAAGAAGAGCGAGAAGCACAATAAGAGGCGCAAAGATAAGGCACTAATGACTGTTGAAGGATCAGGCACCCCTAATACTGCAAGACTGCCCGGGAAGCTGTGGCTGCTGAGAAGGCCGGGAAGGGCGATGGGCCGTATTGCAAGATCCATCGGACCAAGGGCCATGACCTTCAAGAGTGCTATCACCTTTAGCAGTTGGTCAAGAGACAGAGAGTTGAGTATGAGAGGCGTGACAAGGACAAAAGTCAGAATGCCGCTGGCGGCAAGAGCCGAGGTGGTGAAGCAAATCGCCCAGGCAAACCCTTTCGGAGCAAAGGAAAACCCGCCAGCGGTCAGGTGAAGGAAGCTTGTGATGATGAGAGTTATGGAGGGGATGAAGAGGAAACTAGCGAGCAAGAGTTTCAGAAGGCCACTGATGCCCTGTGCATTGATGGGGGTGCATCCTTGCACTCCTCTCACCGCCAACTCAAACGGTGGCATGTGAGGTCAATGCCATGGAACCAGCACCAGAGGCCCGAAAACCGCTCAAATGGTCAAGCACGCCCGTCATGAGGTCAATGCCATGGAACCAGCACCAGAGGCCCGGAAACCGCTCAAATGGTCAAGCACGCCCATCATCTTTGACAAAGAGGATCATCCTGACCGTACCACTGTGGTAGGATGCTTGCCATTGTTGGTCTCTAACAATTCGCAACCTCAAGGTCACTAAGATATTGGTGGATGGCGGGGCCGGGTTGAATCTGATTTCCCCAAAGGTTAACAATAGACTTTAGATACCAGAAGAATAGTTAGAGGTCACCGACACATTTCAAGGAGTTAATCCTGACAGGAGTCATCCTAAGGGAAAGATCACGTTGCCCGTGACGTTTGGAGGTGAATTGAACTATCAGACAGAAAAGATTGTGTTTGATGTGGTCGACCTCCCCTTGCCGTACAATGGGATTCTTGGGCGACCGGCCCTGGCCAAGTTCATGGCAGCATCCCACTATGCCTACAATACCCTGAAGATGCGTGGTGTCGGTGTCAAAACCGGCGGATCTCGGGTAGGGGGTCCCGATCTGTGCGTCTAAGGCTAATGGTAATAGGAGGCAAGGGACACAATGTTTTACCCAGGTTCGGGCCCTCTCGATGGAGGTAAAACCCTACTTCCTGCTTGATTGGTCTTGATGATATGAGTATTACAAGAGTTGATCTACCACGAGATCGTAGAGGCTAAACCCTAGAAGCTAGCCTATGATGATTATGATTGTCCCTCTGCTACAGACTAAACCCTCCGGTTTATATAGACACCGGAGGGGACTAGGGTTTACACAGATTCGGTTACAAAGAAGGAGATCTAATATCTGGATCGCCAAGATTGTCTTCCACGCAAAGGAGAGTCCCATCCGGACACGGGACGAAGTCTTGAGTCTTGTATCTTCACGGTCCAATAGTCCGGCCAAAGTATATAGTCCGGCTGTCCGGATACCCCCTAATCCAGGACTCCCTCAGTAGCACCTGAACGAGGCTTCAATGATGATGAGTCCGGTGCATAGATTGTCTTCGACATTGCAAGGCGGGTTCCATCTCCGAATACTCCAAGGCAGATTAAGGATTGTGTCCGGCTCTGTGAAATAATTTCCACACACCACCGTAGAGAGCATAACGCTTTACAAATCTGATCTGCTGACAATCTTTTTCATGGTGTGCCCTTACGCCGTGACCTGGCTCAATATGAACCGATTTTTCTCGGCCTGCCTCGACACGTGTTGCGAGGTGGGTTTATTGGCATGCCTTGTCAAAGCAGAGATCGTGTTATCCTTATCATGGGATCCTCCATCAATACGTGTGCGTGCAACTCCACGACGCCTGTTGGTATGACTCTGTGTTTTTAGGCAAGTCCCAAGCGGTTATGCTGAGGACGCTTGATATTCACCCCCTTTATAGAGGGGCCGAGGCCTATCCCTCTTTCCTACCACGCTTGCGCCTTTCCGCATCTCGAGTTCCAACACCCGAGGCCCAAGCTTAGGCACTTCGGATCTTCAATCATGTCCGGATCCAACCTTCAAGGTCGGTGGATGGCCTCCTCTGTCATGGTGGAGGACATTGCGAAGCTTAGGGAGGTCAGATATCTGACCGCCGACATCAAGCACAGGCTTCCTGCTCCAGGGCAGGTCGTCCCTACTCCCGAGCCCAACGAGAACGTCGTATTTGTTTCTCACTTCCTCCGCGGCTTAGGCTTCACCCTTGATCCCTTTGTAAGAGGGCTCATGTTCTATTACGGGCTAGATTTTCATGATCTAGCTCCGGACTCCATCCTTCACATCTCGTCATTCATCATCGTGTGCGAAGCCTTCCTCCATATCACCCCGCACTTCGGCTTATGGCTCAAGACCTTCAATGTGAAGCCGAAGATGATTGAGGGGCGACACATGGAGTGCGGAGGCACTGCAATAAGCAGGAACGCCGACGCCCCATGGCCAGAGGGCTTCTTCTCGGAGGTGTCCGATCTATGGCAACGAAGACGGTTTTACATCACGGCTCCTAGAGGCACAAAGTGGGTGACTGCCCCCGACTTCCGTTCGGGCCCTCCGCCTCAACTGGCGTCATGGGCCAATGTGGGACTGGATTGGGGGCCTGCTAATGATGTACTGACATTGCAGAGCCGCATTCGGGAGCTTCTTTAGAGGGACAATAGTCTTGTTAGCGTAATTCAGGTAATGCTAGTCCGACGGATCTTGCCATGCAAACGTGGCCTCTCCGGATGTGGGAGTTCAACCCAGAAGGTCCGTGGACTATTCTGCACTTCTTCGGCATGACGCTCGAAGGGATGTGTAAGTTATTCTTTGGACCACAAGTAAAGTGTCCGGACACCACCGAGGATGCGGGCCTGAGCTACAACCGCCCAAATACCCAAGTAAGTAACCCAGAAACCGAACACTTTGTTTATATTTATCATAGCATTGTTGTGAAAACCATCCGCGGTCAGGAATGACTCAGCAAGGCGGAGAGAATCAGGTGTCCGGCACCGCTTCCCGAAGGCTCGCCTAGTCCTGCCGCCATAGCCAGGATGCTTAGTCGTGTGCTAAGTTAAGTGCCCTTGGGGAAAGGCGAAGGGAAGAACAGAGAAGCAGAGCTTCACACATTGCACATCCAAACCAGGAGAATTACTACATCCACGAAGGAGGATAGTCGGGGAGGGGAATCTACGATCTCCTCCCCCTGCGGGAAGAAGAGGGCCGCCTCCGAAGACCTAGAGACAGAGATGCCTAGACAAGGGAAGAAAACTTCACCAGGGGGCCCTGCCCCAAGGGGCGTCCTCACCGTGACATGACCACAAACTGGCCAACCCTCAGCCGAGCGGTAAGTTAATCGTAAATACAAAGCTACTGCTTCCTCCTCCGAGAACAATAACCGGGATCCATTCTTTGCAGTCCGGCTAGCAGCTCTTCTCGACAGAGTTCGTCTTCGGGGGATCTTCTTCCGGAGATGATGGAGAGTGAAACCCCACCTGCCTTTCCGCCTCATGGGGCGGGCGACCCTGAGGTGTCGTCATGGAGGAGTCTAGATTTGCCGAGGCCAGAAGCTAACACTTCGGCCGCCCTGAGCCTGGAGTGTTCGGCTCCTACGGGGGGCGATAGGAAGGGTCCGGCACAGTTCGACAACCGGCCGGACACGTTGACGGGCCTTTTGGAGCAAGCTGATCTCTCAGAGGATCACCGTTCATTAATGAGCATGGTGCTTGAGAAGATTTCATCCGCCACCAGCGGGTTGAATGAAGCTTTTACGAGCCTGCTCAAAGGCTTTGAGGTACGTAATGAAATACGTAATTTTTTGATTGTGGCGCACGCGCTAGGTGTGCTCCGTATAGATAGTAGCCCCTGAGACTCTGGTTGCCAGCCCAAGGCGGCAAACGGAGGATCACATTATTAAGTAATGATCACACTGTATTAATGCGCAGGTGGCTAAGGGTCCGGCGTCCGACCGGTCCGTTGAAGTCGCCGAACTGAGGCAACAAATTGAAGTTGTAGATGCCGACATCACACTTGTGACCGAGCGGCTCAACGAGTCACAGAGTATGTGCTTTGTTTTCCATGTTTTTATAGGAAATATTAAGAGGAGCATAGTGTTAATATGATATGCTTTGACTGCAGGCGGAGCCGCTGCAGTGGAGGCCCTGAGGGCGGAGCTTTCCCTAGCCAAGGAACAAGCGAGGGCTAGTAATGCGGCTGCCCTAAAGGCGACCGAAGAGTTGAGAGCTGAACAGGCTGCTCATCGCCGAAGCGAAGATAAAATAGCCGAGATGACCGTGGAGCTGAAAAACGCCGCCGGCCGGTATGAGCTCCTTGAAAAAGAGAATCAGGCTAATTCGGCTAACCTGCAGAAGGCCCTTGATGCGGCCAAGGAGACGCGTTCCAAAATTAGGGATGCGCGGGAGGAGCTTCGACAGGCCGGAGAAATCGCGGCTGGAAACCCCTATTTGTTGCGGATGAAGTTCTTAAATCCAAAGTACGCTCCTCTGGATCTGTGCTGGAGCCCTGCAGACGCGTATGCGGATCTGGCAAAGAGTACGGCTGATGCGGCCAAGTTTTTCGAGGATAAAAAAGATAATGAAGTGGAAAAGCTGTTCTGGTCGCAATTCAGTGCTCCAACGCGCCCGCTGCCGTTGAGTGAAAGGATGGCAGCTGTGGCCGAGCTCCATAGGTTGTCCGGTCTTGCAATGAGGTCTGTAATAGACCATCTATGGCCGAAGGGGCCGAAACAGGACAATTATTTTGGTTTAGTGCAACAATTCCTTGGTGCCGTATCACGAATCAAGGGTGCACGGATGGCTCTTGCCCGTGTTAAAGCATATTGGACAAATATGGAGGCCACTATCATTGCAACCTAGAATCTGGCGGGAAGCCAGGATCAAGCCGAGCACTACTTGGAGCAGGTAACAGAAGGTGCTCGTTTAATAGAGGCTCAGTGCTCGAAGAGTGTCATGTTTGAGTGACAAATCGTTCAGTTGTTAAAACGATTGTCTTTTAATTATAGAGGCTATGTTTATACTTTCGCCCGAAAGTGCTATTGTGCCTCCTGTGCGGCCATTTGATGTATATATAACCTGAAAGTTAGCAGTCGTTGGCTTCAGCCCCCACGCATACAATGTGGGGGTGTTCGCAAAAAGAAGCATAATCACACTTGATCCAACGTCTTGGTCCTTTAAGGAGGTGATCGCATGTCGAACTAGGCAACCGGACTATATAGCTTTAACACTTTCACTTAGCCATAGGAGTTTGACGGTGGGGCTACTATGTAGCCCCTGGTACCTTCGTGTGCATCCGGATACGGGCACGTGTGTACATGGCCGGGGAATGGCCCTTCGTTAATGCGGTGGAATCCGGAAGATTCCGATGAGTCCTCGAGTGGTTGACCAGTCTCTTGCTATATCATGACAGTCAATTTTCGGCTTTCTCTACTGAGGTGCTCATCCGGAATAACCAGGGCACAATCGTAGTAGTTCTCCTTTGGCCGCCTTAGCCGATAGAAGCGGAACGTAAGGCAGCAAACCCAGGAGCCGGGCAAACCCAACATTTGACCAAGGACATGATTCGGAGCTGATGCATATAAGACCAAACTCGCGACGCCGAACACTCCCGAGGGTATTCAGACTTTATAACATATACTGGGCTGAGTAACGCCGTTTATTATGAGCCCTGTATTTCCATGTACGTGCATTAGTCTGTCGTGGCGAAATGCCAATAACGCCAGTATCCCCTGTGGGTGTAGTACCCATGGGATGTTAAGCAACAAGAGACAATAAAGAAGGTTTACACAGGGGCTTAATCTAAAGAGAAACCTTTGAGCGGGGCCCTGCTGCACGTCTGCGCCTTTCTCTCCGTTGTGCCGTGTCCTGGGAGGGTATCACACGAATGGTGTCTGTAAAAAGGAAAACTCGTCTAAAAGAGTATGACGTAATCGTGCGAAGAATTGGTTATTATCAATTGATAGTATAAGTGTAAGACATTGGCCTGCTAATGAGGTCAAGCCAAAAGGTGAGCTTTATTGAATATTTGTAGCCCCTGGTGTCCTCTATGGGATTACATGTATAGCACCCAGCTCATGTTTATCTTGGCTGTTACCGACGGTGGTGTGCCGGACTCGTCTAACCGTGTCCGTGGTCTTAACGACCGATCATGCGTTCTGATATTAGAGGCCGCTTAGTGTCCGGCTGCTAGAGCCGCCGCATATTCTTCCGCACGTAAGGAACACTCTGTATTTCCGTTAACAGTGATGACGCCACGTGAACCGGGCATCTTGAGTTTAAGGTAGGCGTAGTGCGGTACTGTGTTGAAGCGGGCGAAGGCTGTTCTCCCGAGCAATGCATGATAACCACTTTGGAGGGGAGCGATGGTGAAGAGTACTTCTTCGCTTCTGAAGTTGTCTGGAGAGCCGAATGTCACCTCTAATATGAGGGAGCCCCTGCAGCGGGCCTTGATACGTCTCCAACGTATCTACTTTTCCAAACACTTTTGCCCTTGTTTTGGACTCTAACTTGCATGATTTGAATGAAACTAACCCGAACTGACGCTGTTTTCAGCAGAACTGCCATGATGTTGTTTTATGTGTAGAAAAGAAAAGTTCTCGGAATGTCCTGGAAATCCATGGAGGCATTTTTTGGAATTCATAAGAATTTATGGGCGAAAGAAATACACAAGGGGGCCCACACCCTGTCCACGAGACAGGGGGGCGCGCCCCCCTATCTCGTGGGCCCCCTGGACCTCCACCGACTTCAACTCCAACTCCATATATTCACGTTCGGGGAGAAAAAAAATCAGAGGGAAAGTTTCATCATGTTTTACGACATGGAGCCGCCGCCAAGCCCTAATCTCTCTCGGGAGGGCTGATGTGGAGTCCGTTCGGGGCTCCAGAGAGGGGGATTCGTTGTTGTCATCATCATCAACCATCGTCCATCACCAATTTCATGATGCTCACCGCCGTGCGCGAGTAATTCCATCGTAGGCTTGCTGGACGGTGATGGGTTGGATGAGATTTACCATGTAATCAAGTTAGTTTTGTTAGGGTTTGATCCCTAGTGTCCAGTATGTTCTGAGATTGATGTTGCTATGACTTTGCTATGCTTAACGCTTGTCACTAGGGCCCGAGTGCCATGATTTTAGATCTGAACCTATTATGTTTTCATGAATATATGTGTGTTCTTGATCCTATCTTGCAAGTCTATAGTCACCTATTATGTGTTATGATCCGACAACTCCGAAGTGACAATAATCGGGATACTTCTCGGTGATGACCGTAGTTTGAGGAGTTTATGTATTCACTATGTGCTAATGCTTTGTTCCGGTTCTCTATTAAAAGAAGGCCTTAATATCCCTTAGTTTCCGCTAGGACCCCGCTGCCACGGGAGGGTAGGACAAAAGATGTCATGCAAGTTCTTTTCCATAAGCACGTATGACTATTTACGGAATACATGCCTACATTACATTGATGAACTGGAGCTAGTTCTGTGTCACCCTATGTTATAGCTATTACATGAGGAATCGCATCCGACATAATTATCCATCACTGATCCATTGCCTACGAGCTTTTCATATATTGTTCTTCGCTTATTTACTTTTCCGTTGCTACTGTTACAACTACTACAAAAAACCCCAAAACAATTATCTTTACTTTTGCCACCGTTACCTTTATTATCATACCACTTTTGCTACTAAATACTTTGCTGCATATACTAAGTTATCCAGGTGTGGTTGAATTGACAACTCAACTGCTAATACTCAAGAATATTCTTTGGCTCCCCTTGTGTCGAATCAATGAATTTGGGTTGAATACTTTACCCTCGAAAGCTGTTGCGATCCCCTACACTTGTGGGTTATCAAGACTAATTTCTGGCGCCATTGCTGGGGAGCATAGCTCTATTCTCTGAGTCACTTGGGATTTATATCTGTTGATCACTATGAAGAACTTGAAAGACGACAGAACTATGATCTATCCCTCAACTACGAGGGGAGGTAAGGAACTGCCATCTAGCTTTGCACTAGATTCTCCTTCTGTTATTAGTAAACTTGCGACACCTAAACCTGCTACTACTATGAATTTTGATATGTCGCATGTTATTGATGATGCCACTTCTGCTATGCATGATGAAACTACTTCTGTGCGTGATACTACTTTGCCATTAGGTGAATTTCTTGATGAACAACTTGCTAGAGTTAGGGGGAATGAAATTATTGAAGATGCTATTATTGATGATAGTGATGATGAAGGTTCTCCCAATGATTATGTATTGCCTATTGTTCCTGAGGGTTATTTTATGAATGAAGAAGCTGCTAGAGCTATCTTTGGTTGCAATGATAGATATGATCTTAAGAAATTATTAGCTAAATGGAAGCAGCAGTCTCTTAATGCTAGAATGAAACCTGACCCTGCTTTTGCTACTTCACCTATCTGTGTTACCGATAAGGATTATGAATTCTCTGTTGATCCTGAAATTATTACTTTAGTTGAATCTGATCCTTTTTATGGCCTTGAATCTAAAACTGTTGTGGCACATCTTACCAAGTTGAATGATATAGCTACCCTATTTACTAATGATGAGAAGTATCGCTATTTTTATATCCTTAAGATATTTCCGTTCTCATTAAAGGGTGATGCTAAGACTTGGTATAATTCTCTTGCTCCTGGTTGTGTGCGTAGTCCCCAGGATATGATTTATTACTTCTCTGCTAAATATTTCCCTGCTCATAAGAAACAAGCTACCTTGCGGGAAATATATAATTTTGTGCAAATCAAAGAAGAGAGTCTCCCACAAGCTTGAGGGAGGCTTCTCCGGTTACTTAATGCTTTGCCTGATCATCCTCTCAAGAAAAATGAAATACTTGATATCTTTTATAATGGACTAACCGATGCTTCGAAGGACTACTTGGATAGTTGTGTTGGTTGTGTTTTCAGGGAAAGAACAGTCGACGAAGCTGAAATAGTATTGAACAATATGTTGACTAATGAAAAAAATTGAACTCTTCCTGAGCCAATTCCTGAAGTAATTCCTGAATCAATTGAGCCAACTCCTGAGCCTATTCCTAATCCCACTCTGAAGAAGAGAGGTGTCTTATTTCTCAGTCCTGAAGATATGCAAGAGGCAAAGAAATCAATGAAAGAAAAAGGTATTAAAGCTGAAGAAGTTAAGAATTTACCTCCTATTGAAGAAATACATGGTCTTAATATACCGCCTGTTGAAGAACCACATTGTCTTGATAACCCGACACAGGTAGTAAAGGTAAATTCTCTCTATAGATATGATAAAGTTGAAATTCCCTCTACTAAATTCCATAGCCCATGCTTAGATGAATTTGATGACTTTATGGCTAGACAAGAAAGTTTTAATGCTTATGTTGGTAGAGAGTTAAAGAATAATGCTTTCGAGATAGGACGCGTAAGCGATAATATGGCTAGAGTGAAAAGTGAACTCAAACTCGTTAGGAAATATGCTTCTATGGTTGCTACTCAAGCTGAGCAAGTAATTAAAGCTCAAAATGATTTGCTTGATGAGTTAAATAATAAAAATGACTTTGCAGTTAGAGTGGCTACTAGAACTGGTAGAATGACTCAGGAACCTTTGTATCCTGAAGGCCACCCTAAGAGAATCGAGTAGGATTCTCAGAGAAACAATCTAGAGGCACCTAGCTCTTCTAAAAAGAAGAAAAAGAAAAACGATAGAACTTTGCATGCTTCTAGTGAACCTACTGTAGACTCACCTGAGAATCCCAATGATATTTCTATTTCTGATGCTGAAACACAATCAGGTGATGAACATGAACCTAGTGATAATGTTAATGATAATGTTCATGTTGATGCTCAACCTAGCAAAAACAATGAAGTAGAGACTGAACCTGCTGTTGATCTTGATAACCCACAATCAAAAAATCAACGTTATGATAAGAGAGATTTTGTTGCTAGGAAGCACGGTAGAGAAAGAGAACCATGTGTCGTGGAATTAACACGTCAGATGTCCTCATGAAAGGACTTAGTCGTGGAGCCATCGCAACGGGTTAGCTTGAAGGGGTTAAACCGGACAAGGGACATGAGAGTTTATACTAGTTCAGCCCCTTCGATGAAGGTAAAAGCCTACGTCTAGTTGTGATGGAATTGATTGGGGTTCAATGACCAGGGAGCAAATATGCTTGACTGAGTCTCGAGTTGTTGTCTGTTGTCCCTGAACCGCTGCCGGGTCATCCCTTTATATACATAGGTTGATGCCCGACCGGTCTACAGAGATCCAAACCGACTCATACAAAGTGTTCGGTTCGGTCTCTCCTTCCCTGACTTACATTACAAGTTACATAGTCATGGCGGTTTACCACTATGGGCCCTAATCCGCCTTTGGGCTTTTAGGCCTCTAAGCTCGTTTTAATAACTTCACCATCTTCTGGATTCTTCATGGGCTTTGGTATAGTCGAGGATGAACTGGGCCCTCCTGGCCGGTTTACACTCAGTAGTTATATCCCCAACATTAGGCCCCAGTTTGATTTGAACCTGTTCATGTCAATCTTCAACATCTTCAAAGACATATTGAAAACGTCCTCTTGTATCTTCGTAAACCGCCAGATTGCCGTCTCCTGTAAATCTTGTTAAACCACCGTGACGCCATCTTCGGGATATAGCAACAGTCCATCATGACGTCATCTCTGTATAAAAAGATTAAAAAGATTCCCTTCACTTAATGGTTATCCCGAAAATCGAGGCGACATGCGCGCCCACTCTGCCGTTTCAGGCTCCTTGATTCTCGCGCCTGCCATTTAGTCTTTCCTCTATAAATAAGGCCCGAGGGCCCTTTCTCCTTTTTCCCCTTCTGCGCCTTCTTCCTCGCGACACTCTAGCTCTGAAGCTCCGTCGCCATCTTCGACCTTCGAACGCTGCATCAACAAAGGCCGCTGCATCAACCTGGTTGTACCAGAGACCTTCAGTGTTCCTCCGCTATCCTGCGCGTCTGGTAATCTTTCTTCCTCTTTACCCTAGATCTGAATTTTAGGGCTCCTGTTTTCACCTATGTTCATAGGTGTTCATCCCTAGTTCCTTCGTATTCGCTTCTGCCATAGCTTGTTTGATTCAACTGTAGTATTAATCTCGTGCGGTAATCACTCTGTATCCCGTTTAATACTTAGTAAGCCTTCCTTCTTGTACAGAATCCCTTGACAGAATGCACGGACTTCTCTGTTCTGTTTATCGCCTTTATAGATCATAGAAAAAATTTCCTTACGGAGGTACGGTAGATCCAAATAGATTTGATCATTGTGTGAAACCTGTTTCTGTCAACACTTAGCAGAAATTTTAAATCCGGGCCCTTCTGCCTATGGGCGGTTTAACCTTTGATAGCCAATCCGCCATATATCATTAGCCCTCTCTTAAACCGCCAACTGAACCTTGCATAGTAATTTTCCGGTTTACCACTGAATTGTACACTTTAAGCCGTTAAATTGTAAACCGGCATTTATTTTTCCTTTCAGTTCCCCTCTTCTGGGATGACCAAGCAATTCTTTGCTTGCAATTGGGTTCCGTCCCGGATCACGGAAACACAAATCAATGGTTATGTCACCACGGGCGCTTTAGCCTCAAAAGGGTTCTCCATTGGCGAGTTCCGGAATCAGAATGTCCACCTGAACCTCAAGATGGAGAGGTGATTGTATTTATGCAACACTTAGACCGGGGATTCAGTACGCCCGGATCAAAAAAATTCCGGGATGTCCTCGCAAGCTTCCAACTCCATCCGCAAGATATTGGTCCGAACTCTGTGTCCAATATATGCAACTTTCAAGTATTCTGCGAAGTCTATCTTCAAGAAGAGCCAACCGTGGAGCTGTTCTGGGACTTCTTTCATCTGAACTGCTGTACAGAATTCTCAGACGGTCCCAACACAGAACTTGGTGGCGTTTCAATTCAGAAAAGGAAAGAAATTGACTTCCCTCATGCAAAACATCATAGCCATCCTAAAGATTGGAACCAGACCTAGTTTTACTGCCGGAACACTGCCCCTGATGGAGAAAATCCTTTGCCGGGTTATCGCCCTCACCGGCTTAGCAACGACCACCCATTACCTTCACGCTTGACCGCCGCAGAACGGAAGAACTTTGCACCTCAACTCTCCAAGCTCCGGGCTCTGATGGCCAACGGTTCGACTGGCATTGATCTTGTCCGCTGCTGGGTTTCTTGGGGCATTTTGCCTTTAAGCGGCCGCCCCAGATTGATGCATGAATATACTGGTGATGTCAAAGACCCTCAACGATATCACGAAATAGTAATGACCGATCTTGAAGTTACTGAATCGGTGAAGAAAATGCTTGTTGAACCGATCTCTGTGTTGGAAATATGCCCTAGAGGCAATAATAAAAGGATTATTATTATATTTCCTTGTTCATGATTATTGTCTTTATTCATGCTATAATTGTATTATCCAGAAATCGTAATACACGTGTGAATACATAGACCATAATATGTCCCTAGTAAGCCTCTAGTAGACTAGCTCGTTGATCAACAGATAGTCATGGTTTCCTGACTATGGATATTAGATGTCGTTGATAACGGGATCACATCATTAGGAGAATGATGTGATGGACAAGACCCAATCCTAGGCATAGCACAAGATCATGTTGTTCGTTTTGCTAGAGCTTTTCCAATGTCAAGTATCTTTTCCTTAGACCATGAGATCGTGTAACTCCCGGATACCGTAGGAGTGCTTTGGGTGTACCAAACGTCACAACGTAACTGGGTGACTATAAAGGTGCACTACAGGTATCTCCGAAAGTGTTTGTTGGGTTGACACGGATCAAGACCGGGATTTGTCACTCCGTATGACGGAGAGGTATCTCTGGGCCCACTCGGTAATGCATCATCATAATGAGCTCAAAGTGACCAAGTGTCCGTCACGGATCATGCATTACGGATGAGAGTAAAGTGACTTGCGATGCGAGACCGAACGAGGTATTGGGATACCGACGATCGAGTCTCGGGCAAGTAACGTACCAATTGACAAAGCGAATTGTATACGGGGTTGATTGAATCCTCGGCATCATGGTTCATCCGATGAGATCATCGAGGAGCATGTGGGAGCCAACATGGGTATCCAGATCCCGCTGTTGGTTATTGACCGGAGAGCCGTCTTGGTCATGTCTTCGTGTCTCCCGAACCCCTAGGGTCTACACACTTAAGGTTCGGTGACGCTACGGTTGTAGAGATATGAGTATGCAGCAAACCGAAAGTTATTCGGAGTCTCGGATGAGATCCCGGACGTCACGAGGAGTTCCGGAATGGTCCGGAGGTAAATAATAATATATAGGAAGTGTAGTTTCGGCCATCGAGAGAGTTTCAGGGGTCACCGGTATTGTACCGGGACCACCGGAAGGGTCCCGGGGGTCCACCGGGTGGGGCCACCTATCCCGGAGGGCCCCGTGGGCGGAAGTGGGGAGGGGACCAGTCCCTGGTGGGCTGGTGCGCCCCCCTTGGGCCCCCCTGTGCCTAGGGTTGGAAACCCTAGGGTGGGGGGCGCCTCCACTTGCCTTGGGGGGGCACTCCACCCCCCTGGCCGCCGCCCCCTGGGATATCTCATCTCCAGGGCCGGCACCCCCCTGGGGGCCTATATAATGGAGGGGGGAGGCAGCCGCACCTGAAGTCTTGGCGCCTCCCTCCCCTGCTGACAGCTCTCCTCTCGCAGGCTCGTGAAGCTCTGCCGAACTCTGTTGCATCCACCACCACGCCGTCGTGCTGCTGGATCTCCATCAACCTCTCCCTCCTCCTTGCTGGATCAAGGTGCGGGAGATGTCATCCGCTCCGTACGTGTGTTGAACACGGAGGTGCTGTCCGTTCGGCACTTGGTCATCGGTGATTTGGATCACGACAAGTACGACTCCCTCAACCCCGTTCTCTTGAACGCTTCTGCTCGAGATCTACAAAGGTATGTAGATGCACTCCTATCACTCGTTGCTAGATGAACTCATAGATGGATCTTTGTGAAACCGTAGGAAATTTTTTATTTTCTGCAACGTTCCCCAACAAAGGGTATCGAGCTAGGTCTATCGTAGTTCTCTATTGCACGAGTAGAACACAAATTTGTTGTGGGCGTAGATGTTGTCAACTTTCTTGCCGCTACTAGTCTTATTTTGCTTCAGCGGTATTGTGGGATGAAGCGGCCCGGACCGACCTTACACGTACGCTTACGCGAGACAGGTTCCACCGACTGACATGCACTAGTTGCATAAGGTGGCTAGCGGGTGTCTGTCTCTCCCACTTTAGTTGGAGTGGATTCGATGAAAAGGGTCCTTATGAAGGGTAAATAGAAGTTGACAAATCACGTTGTGGCTTTTTCGTAGGTAAGAAAACGTTCTTGCTAGAACCCTTTTGCAGCCACGTAAAAGATGTAACAACAATTAGAGGACGTCTAACTTGTTTTTTGCAGCAATTGCCTTGTGATGTGACATGGCCAAAAGTTGTGATGAATGATGAATGATATATTGTGATGTATGAGATCATGTTCTTGTAATAGGAATCACGACTTGCATGTCGATGAGTATGAAAACCGACAGGAGCCATAGGAGTTGTCTTAATTATTGTATGACCTGCGTGTCAATGATTTAACGCCATGTAATTACTTTACTTTATTGCTAAAACATTAGCCATAGTAGTAGAAGTAATAGTTGGCGAGCAACTTCATGGAGACACGAGGATGGAGATCATGATGATGGAGATCATGGTGTCATGCCGGTGACGAAGATGATCATGGAGCCCCGAAGATGGAGATCAAAGGAGCTATATGATATTGGCCATATCATATCACTACTATATAATTGCATGTGATGTTTATTATGTTTATGCATCTTGTTTACTTAGAACGACGGTAGTAAATAAGATGATCCCTGATAATAATTTCAGGAAAGTGTTCTCCCCTAACTGTGTGCCGTTGCTAAAGTTTGTCGTTTCGAAGCACCACGTGATGATCGGGTGTGATAGATTCTTACGTTCACATACAACGGGTGTAAGACAGTTTTACACATGCAAAAACACTTAGGGTTAACTTGACGAGCCTAGCATGTACAGACATGGCCTCGGAACACAGAGACCGAAAGGTCGAACATGAGTCGTATGGAAGATACGATCAACATGGAGATGTTCACCGATGATGACTAGTCCGTCTCACGTGATGATCGGACACGGCCTAGTCGACTCGGATCGTGTAACACTTAGATGACTAGAGGGATGTCTAATCTGAGTGGGAGTTCATTAAATAATTTGATTAGATGAACTTAATTATCATGAACTTAGTCTAAAATCTTTGCAAAATATGTCTTGTAGATCAAATGGCCAACGCTCATGTCAACATGAACTTCAACGTGTTCCTAGAGAAAACCAAGCTGAAAGATGATGGCAGCAACTATACGGATTGGGTCCTAACCCGAGATCATCCTCATAGCTGCCAAGAAAGCATATGTCCTAGAAGGACCGCTAGGTGAAGCACCCATCCCGAGAACCAAGACGTTATGAGCGCTTGGCGATCACGTCTTGATGATTACTCCCTCGTTCGATGCGGCATGCTTTACAGCTTAGAACCGGGGCTCCAAAAGCGTTTGGAGCAACACGGAGCATATGAGACGTTCGAGGAGCTGAAAATGGTTTTCCAAGCTCATGCCCGGGTCGAGAGATATGAAGTCTCCGACAAGTTCTACAGTTGTAAGATGGAGGAAAATAGTTACACAAGGAGCACATACTCAAAATGTCAGGTTGCACAACCGCCCCAGTGGACATTAACCTCCTGACGAGGCGGTCATTGACAGAATCCTTGATCGCTCCCACCGAGCTACAAGAGCTTTGTGATGAACTACAATATGCGGGGATGGTGAAAACTATTCTCAAGTATTTTCAATCTCAAGTCGGTAGAGGTAGAAATCAAGAAAGAACATCACGTGTTGATGGTCAATAAAACCACCAAGTTCAAGAAGGGCAAGGGTAAGAAGAACTTCAAGAAGGACGGAAGGATGTTGCCGCACCCGGTAAGCCAGCTGCTGGGAAGAAGTCAAAGAATGGACCCAAGCACGAGAGTGAGTGCTTTTATTGCAAAGGAAGGGTCATTTGGGCGAACTGCCCCAAATACTTAGCGGACAAGAAGGCCGCAACACTAAAGGTATATGTGATATACATGTAATTGATGTGTACCTTACCAAGACTGTAGTAACTCCCGGGTATTTGATACGGTCTTTGTTGCTCATATTTGTAACTCACAATGAGGAGCTGCGGAATAAGCTGTGTCTGGCGAAGGACAAGGTGACGATGCGCGTCGGGAATGGTTCCAAGGTCGATGTGATCGCCGTCGGCACGCTACCTCTACATTTACCTACGGGGTTAGTTTTAAACCTTAATAATTGTTATTTAGTGCCAAGTTTGAGCATGAACATTGTATCTGGATCTCGTTTAATACGATATGGCTACTCATTTGAATCTGAGAATAATGGTTGTTCTATTTATATGAGAGATATGTTTTATGGTCATGCCCCGATGGTCAATGGTTTATTCTTAATGAATCTCGAACGTAATGTTACACATATTCATAGTGTGAATACCAAAAGATGTAAAGTTGATAATGATAGTCCCACATACTTGTGGCACTGCTGCCTTGGTCACATTGGTATCAAGCGCATGAAGAAGCTCCATGCTGATGGACTTTTAGAGTCTCTCGATTATGAATCATTTGACACATGCGAACCATGCCTCATGGGCAAATGACCAAGACTCCGTTCTCCGGAACAATGGAGCGAGCAACCAACTTATTGGAACTTGGGCTCAAGGGATATGTTTGTTTCTCTAGATTATTTGGGTATGGGCTATTTGGGCCTTTCCGGGGCTGAAAGCGCCAGAGACTCCGGGAAAGAAGGAACTCGCTTTCGGTTGGATCCAAATCCATCCTCGGTTGATCCGCTTGGATGGTACCACACTTATCCAATTGGCAACCAAAGAGAACTTGGGAAGTGCTGGAAAATGAGTTCAGCAGGAAATCCAATGATATCGAAGTTCAGAGAGTCCCAAATTAAGATGAGCGACACAAGAAAGGAAGGCTAAGGCATAAGTGTGGGAAGCATAACGCAAGACTTGCCGGAAGGCTGGGCTAGAAGGAAGGAAGGATGGGATCAAAACAGGACAAGGGCCGATAAGGGCTAAATTGGTATTCCGAGTGTAAGAACTGAAAGGGATCGAGAAGGGGAAAGGCAAGCAAGAAAGCGGCATACAAGAGGCCGTCAGTTGTAAGGACGATAGAGTTGGAAGGACAGGAGCAAAGTAGGGCGAGGGCACGAGGGGGTCTGCCAACCCTTCATAAGGGTGCAGTCATCCGCAAAGGGCAGTAAATGCAGCCAAAGCGAAGGCACAGAGCCATTGGGTCAGCCACCGCAAGGCCAAACCGTCAAGGATGCCAGGCCAACTGCAGGTCTTCACAAATGGGTGGGCTGCCTTTGGATCCAAGGAACAGCACAGAATGTTGGCGCCCACATTTAAGGTAATGAGTACCTAAGAATATGGGGTGAGGAATTTGAAAATTGGGTATCTAAGGAGCAACCCGGTTCCTGGAAGTGCAGGCATGATGTGTCATCCGATCCTTCGTCCAAAGGGTTGGGCCGAATTGGTACGTACATCTAAGGAATGGGGCACCGAGGCCACTGTACCCATGGTAAGGCAGAATGAGGTACTCCCTTCCTGATTGGGTAACCCATTGGATTGGTTTAAAGATTGATTAAGGTTGATCGTAAGGCTAACCCTAGAAGCACCAATGTTATGATTGTCCCTCTTGAGTAAACCCTCCGTTTTAAATGGGACTAAGGTTACAAAGGGATCATTTAATCGGGACAAATTGCCAAGATTTACAAATCCCACAGGATATCGACCGTTAGATTTAGGTCCAATAGTGGCAAGAAGTTCGCTTCCGGAACCCTAATCCGGCTCTGGCCAAGCTTAAAGAGAGAGTCCTCAAGGATTCTTGGCATTGACGGTTCACTCCAATACCCCAAAAGGTAGTTGGTTGGTTTTCCAATCAAATAATTCCGCCATATGGATTTCTGGGCTTCCGCCTTCTCAATGTTCCAGGCGGACCCTTAGCGTTTTGATCCGTGTCTCGAGTGTTTTAACCCAGGGTTCGCTAATGGCCCGGCATGGTCCTTTTGGAATCCACGGGCCAGGTGAACCTTTTTACCCGCGTTCCCGTCCCCGATTTGGATCCTTCAAACCCTTTCGCTTTCGGTCCATCACGGCCAACTAGCAAGGTATCACCCTGCAGGTGTACTCCGCTGATCGAACGCAATAATTCGACCCCTAAGCACGGACCTTTTTTCCCCTCCTCCAGGTCAACCTTCCCTTGAAAGCCTTACCGGAGCTCATGTCTTACCAATTCAGATCGGGACCCCTTCATTCATCGCGTGCTTCCACAGATCAACCCCGCACCAGGCAGCCTTAATGGAAGCAAGAGACAGGTTCCAATCCGCCGGCCCCAGAAGGCCCTGGAGGGTCCTATGAGATCTCTGCAGAGTTTACCTACGGCTTCCGGGCCTCCCGATCCGGCTGACTTGCTTATCAATGCAGCCTTCATGTGGGCCGAATTGGTTACATGGAAGCATCGGGGGACTCATGCAAGGGTTTTCCCGCCGATTGGAGTCCCGGCCACAAATGGGACCTGCATCGCACCTTCTTGCTGGCTTCGGGGATGGGTTTTTGGACAAAGTAATTCCGAACCAGCGGCCGAGGCTTCAAGCAAATCCGTAAGTAACAACCAGTATCTGGTTTTATTATCTGATGTTCGAAAATTTCGCCCAAACTCCCAAAGGCCTGGAGAATGGGTTGCGCCAAGTCCCGAAATCCGGGAATAATGAAACTTATGACATTATCTTAGGAGTGGAAAACCCCAGAGAGAGCGGAGATTCCATCCCCACGAGCCAAGGCCCTAAGGCCAGGTGGAGGGAATCTTCCGGCCCGGGGCGCGGAAGAACAGGAACCTCTCAATGGGAAAACCAAACTTGGCTTCTACGAACCACGGACATTCGCAGAACCGTCCCCCGAGCGGTCCAAGGAAAGAAAGGGAAAAGTCCCTCTCCTCGGCTAGGCATGCCAGCCAGTCCCGAAGCGCTTGCTTGGAGCGTGTTCCTCCCCGCCATCGTCCATTGCACACCCGGGTTCGCTCCAGTGATCCGAGCTTCCTGGCCGACCTGAGTCGTGGGGGAGGAGGGGTTCACCGCCAAGCCAGGGCTTCGGGAGCGTCCCGGCGAGGCTAATGCTGAGGGCCTTTTTGCGAACAAGCGGTTTGAGATCCGCAAGGCTTGAGAAAAAGGCGGGAATTTATTTGGCCGCCGCTAGGATGGTGAAGGATATGGGCCCGCGTGCCTGATGAGGCCAAATTGAGGCCCAAGCGAATCACATTGTCCGAGGGTAGGTCCCTCCAGTGCTAAGTTTAAGAGGACAAATTAGTTGTAATGCGAATAACCTTGTACCGCCTAGAGTAGCGGTAGGTTTTCCTTTAAGGAAATAAGGAGAGTTAATTGTTTTGAGCGGCAAGGGAGGAGAGCCACCAAGGTTTCCGCAGGCAGAATGCGGCCTGGCTAAAAGGCGGGATCCCAAGTAAGCTAAACAACCGGGAAGTTAAAAGCCAGGATTTTGAAAACCGGGACTGAAGAAGGCTTCAAGGAGGCGGAAAACATTCGATCCAAGGCTCCAACCGGACCGCCGAAACCAGAGGCGAGGTTCCAAACGGCTTCCGACCCATTTTCGGGGAAGTAAAACCAAAGCGGTCCATTGAATCCAACGCAGGCGCTTGAAAAGCCCGTGCGAGTTAGGTGGAGTTGAACTTGGCTGTCAAGACCTTAAAGAGGCCTGAAGGCCGAGAGCTAATAGAAGGGAAAACCATTTTGGTTGTCACAATCGGGGTGCCGTTACAAAATGGCACCTTCCCGTAAACTAATTGGAAAAGAGGCCATCAACGCGACCTGGAGCAATGATGTTTCGTAAGGGTCGTTCGAAAGGTCAGTTGTAAATCTTCATTTGAGATCTTTGTGTTAAAGGCCTTGTTTTTTTAAATTTTATGCCCCGTTTTCCCCCAAAGGGCCTAATATTCCTGGGTGGTTAAAAAGCATACACACTTGTCAAGGTCCTTAAGAGGTGATCCATCACTAGGCAACGGTTTGCAAACCCCGCCAAAGGGGGGGTCATGGCAGCCTCGAGGCAGCAGATGAAGCAATTTGGGTGAAGGAGTTCATCACCGACCTAGGAGTCATACCCAATGCATCGGGTCGATCAAACTCTTCCGGACAACACCGGAGCTATTGCCCTTGCCAAGGAGCCTGTGTTTCACAAGAAGACCAGCACATCAAGCGTGCGTTCAACTCCATCCGTGAAAATGTTCAAGATGGAGACACAGATATTTGCAAAGTACATACGGAGCTGAATGTCGCAGATCCGTTGACTAAACCTCTTTCGCGAGCAAAACATGATCAACACCAGAACTCTATGGGTGTTCGATTCATCACAATGTAACTAGATTATTGACTCTAGTGCAAGTGGGAGACTGTTGGAAATATGCCCTAGAGGCAATAATAAAAGGATTATTATTATATTTCCTTGTTCATGATTATTGTCTTTATTCATGCTATAATTGTGTTATCCGGAAATCGTAATACACGTGTGAATACATAGACCATAATATGTCCCTAGTAAGCCTCTAGTTGACTAGCTCGTTGATCAACAGATAGTCATGGTTTCCTGACTATGGACATTAGATGTCGTTGATAACGGGATCACATCATTAGGAGAATGATGTGATGGACAAGACCCAATCCTAAGCATAGCACAAGATCGTGTAGTTCGTTTTGCTAGAGCTTTTCCAATGTCAAGTATCTTTTCCTTAGACCATGAGATAGTGTAACTCCCGGATACCGTAGGAGTGCTTTGGGTGTACCAAACATCACGACGTAACTAGGTGACTATAAAGGTGCACTACAGGTATCTCCGAAAGTGTTTGTTGGGTTGACACGGATCGAGACTGGATTTGTCACTCCGATGACGGAGAGGTATCTCGGCCCACTCGGTAATGCATCATCATAATAAGCTCAAAGTGACCAAGTGTCGGTCATGGGATCATGCATTACGGATCGAGTAAAGTGACTTGCGGAACGAGACCGAACGAGGTATTGGGATACCGACGATCGAAGTCTCGCAAGTAACGCATCGATCGACAAAGGGAATTGTATACGGGTTGATTGTATCCTCGACATCATGGTTCATCCGATGAGATCATCGAGAGCATGTGGGAGCCAACATGGGTATCCAGATCCCGCTGTTGGTTATTGACGGAGAGCCGCTCGGTCATGTCTTCGTGTCTCCGAACCCGTAGGGTCTACACACTTAAGGTTCGTGACACTAGGGTTGTAGAGATATGAGTATGCAGCAAACCGAAGTTGTTTGGAGTCCTGATGAGATCCCGGACGAACGAGGAGTTCCGGAATGGTCCGGAGGTAAAGAATAATATATAGGAAGTGTAGTTTCGCCATCGGGAGAGTTTCGGGTCACGATTGTACGCGGACCACCGAAAGGGTCCCGGGTTCACGGTGGGGCCACCTATCCCGGAGGGCCCGTGGGCTGAAGTGGGAGGGACCAGCCTCGGTGGCTGGTGCGCTTGGGCCCCGCGCCTAGGGTTGGAAACCCTAGTGTGGAGGGGCGCCCACTTGCCTTGGGGCACTCCACTGCCGCCTCGGAGATCTCATC
The DNA here is from genome assembly GCA_021437245.1 of Aegilops speltoides. Classification (NCBI taxonomy): domain Eukaryota; kingdom Viridiplantae; phylum Streptophyta; class Magnoliopsida; order Poales; family Poaceae; genus Aegilops; species Aegilops speltoides. The sequence continues at coordinate 1,081 of JAHHZJ010003982.1, read as the reverse complement.
TCAGGGCCGACGCCTGGGGCCTATATAAGGAGTGGGAGGAGGGCAGCCGCACTCAAGTCTTGGCGCCTCCCTCCTCGCTACACCTCTCCTCTCGCAGGCTCGTGAGCTCGCGGAATCTCGCATCCACCACCACGCCATCGCGCTGGATCTCCATCAACCTCTCCTCCTCCTTGCTGGATCAAGGTGCGGAGACGTCATCCGCTCCGTACGTGTGTTGAACGCGTAGGTGCTGTCCGTTCGGCACTTGGTCATCGGTGATTTGGATCACGACGAGTATGACTCCCTCAACCCCATTCTCTTGAACGCTTTCGCTCGCGATCTTCAAAGGTATGTAGATGCACTCCTATCACTCGTTGATAGATGAACTCATAGATGGATCTTGGTGAAACCGTAGGAAATTTTTTATTTTCTGCAACGTTCCCCAACACTCTGCATGCAGCCAAACCGGGTTGGCTCCGTTTTGCGTCTCCAATAAACCGCCAGCGGTAAAGTTCCTCTGAATACTTTACTGATTTGCCTTCGTATTAACTGCGTACTAACCTTTCCTTGTCTTAATTTCAGGCTAACAGCTCCTTTTGGAAACGGACTAAACCGGCCCGGGCTCCTCGTGCAAAGACCAAGGCCACCAAGAAAGCTGGCAAGAAGAAAACCACCGAGTCTTCTGATCCGCCAGAAGATGAGGAATCAGACGCTGAGGTAGAACTTGACTCACTTGGTTCCTTTTTCGTACATCTTATTGACAATGACTATTCCCAGGATGATGCTGAGGCCAGCCATGCAGAACATGTTGAGGTAATCCTTCTTTCTTCCGATTCAGATCTTGTACTTGTTCAAAGAATTCGTCGCACAGTCCGGAAAGTAAAACAATCCCACCCCCTTGCTCATTTGGATCCAAAATTTTCTTTGAAGACACAGAAAGTTGAAGAGCGTCGCACAACCCGGCATAGTGGTCAACAAATCACTTCGTCCGGTTTAGCCGATATGCCAACCCGGAAACGTCGTCCAGAGGTGACTTGTTCTCCTGAAAAATGTTATCCTTTGAAAGGTTTCTTCCGATGCCCTCTCAATCCGTCCGACCCAA
>JAHHZJ010003981.1:0-22203 GCA_021437245.1 Aegilops speltoides | reverse complement strand
CCTCCGTCTTCTTCACGCCAAAGTGTCCCATTAGTCCTCCTCCATCGCCTCCTGCAACAACAAAAACGAACGGAGCTAGCTGGAATGCATAGCTTGTTAGAGCGAAACACAAATCCATCATTAACGACGAACTTGTTCCATGTTCTACCTTCTTTACAATTCGCAATACATCGCTAAATTCAGCATCATGCACATATTGATCTTTGATGGTCTCCAAACCAAATATTCTAAAGTCAAGTTGTGAAAGCATAGTATAACGACGAGACAATGCATCGGCAATAACATTTTCTTTACCCTTCTTGTGTTTAATGACATAAGGAAAGTCTCAATGAATTCAACCCATTTAGCATGTCTACGATTCAGTTTAGCTTGACTTTTAATATGTTTCAAAGATTCATGATCGGAATGTATAACAAATTCTTTGGGCCATAAATAATGTTGCCATGTCTCTAAAGTCCGAACAAGAGCATATAATTCTTTATCATAAGTAGAATAGTTCAAACTAGGCCCTCAATTTTTAGGAAAAGTATGCAACAGGTTTGCCATCTTGTAATAACACACCTCTAATCCAATTCCACTAGCATCACATTCAAGCTCAAAAGTCTTATTAAAATCAGGAAGTTGGAGTAAAGGAGCATGTGTCAACTTAGCTTTCAATACCGTGAAGGCTTCTTCCCATGCGGTACCCCAAACAAAAGGCACATCCTTCTTTGTAAGCTCGTTGAGAGGTGCAGCAATGGTGCGAAATCTCTCACAAAACGCCTATAGAAACCAGCGAGGCCAAGAAAACTCCTCACTTGTGTGACCGTTTTGGGCTGCGGCCAACTCTCAATAGCTTCAATCTTGGCTTTATCAACTTCAATTCCCGTGGAGTAACAACATAGCCAAGAAAAGATACTCGGTCGGTGCAAAGGTTCACTTCCCAAGGTTACCAAACAAGCGTGCATCACGTAGAGCATTAAAAACAACACGTAAATGTTCCAAATGTTCTTCCAAAGATTTGCTATAAATCAGTATATCATCAAAATAGACTACCACAAATCGTCCAATGAAAGCATGTAAAACTTTGTTCATTAATCTCATGAAAGTACTAGGTGCATTAGTTAACCCAAAAGGCATGACTAACCACTCATATAATCCAAACTTAGTTTTAAATGTTGTTTTCCATTCATCTCCCAATTTCATACGAATTTGATGGTATCCACTCATAAATCAACTTTGGAGATATTGTAGAGCCACTCAATTCATCAAGCATATCATCTAGCCTAGGAATAGGGTGGCGATAACGAATAGTAATATTATTAATGCCTCTACAATCAACACACATCGTGATGTGCCATCCTTTTCGGCACTAGAATAATAGGAACAACCCAAGGACTAAGGGATTCGCGTATATAACCTTTGTCGAGCAGCTCCTGTACTTGACGCATAATCTCCTTCGTCTCCTCTGGATTGGTGCGGTATGGCGCCGGTTGGGTAATGATGCACGGGAATTAAGTCAATTTGATGCTCAATCCCTCGAATAGGCGGTAATCCCGTGGCACGTCTTGTGGAAAGACGTCGTGAACTCTGCAAAATGTTAGTGACAGCGAGGGCAAAGAGGAAGGCACGTCCTCGAATGAAAATAATGCCTCTTTGCACACAAAAGCATAGCAAACAGATTTGCTAAAATCTAGCTCATCAATATCAGATTTGGTGGCAAGTAAACATGCACTTTTCAATTTAATTTCGAAGCAACAGATGATGGTTTATTATTGGGCTTCATGTGTTGCTCAAATTCTTTTGCCACAATCTGATTTTCACTCTTATTTTTCTCTGTTTTGCTTTATTAGCTCTATTAATATCATCTTTCAAAATGGAATTAGGAGTCATAGGAAGCAAAGTAATATTTTATCCTATGAACAAGAGTATCTTGATTGTTTCTACCATGGTGTACAAATTTTATCAAATTGCCATGGTCTACCAAGTAATAAGGAACATGCTTGCATAGGTACCACATCACAATCAACATAATCAGCATATGTAGAGATACTAAAATGCACACGACGATCGTGTTACCTTAACCTTGCCGCTGTTGTTGAACCATTGGATGTAGTAAGGATGTGGATGTGGTCTTGTGGTGAGAGATAGCTTCTCCACCATCTCCATGCTAGCCAAGTTGTTGCGGCTCCCTCCATCTATGATGGCCTTGAATAGAACGTTCCTTCACAACTCCTTTGTATGGAACAAATTATGCCTCTGATTTTGCTCAGCTTGTGTAACCTGCACACTCAAAACACGTTGAGCAACTAAACATTCATACATGTCAAGATCTTGACAGCCATGTATTGTGTCTCATGATCGAGAATCATCTCCACCGTGTTCCTCATGTGTAATAAGAGCCAAAGTCTCCTCATCATAGTCACTAGCGGACTCATACCCACCATCCTCGGTAGCAATCATCACACGCTGAGATTTGCATTCTCTCATAAAATGTCCTCTTCCCTTACAACGACGACAAATAATATCACTTGTGTGCCTGTTGGCGCCATGGAAGAAGAAGAAGAGCTCTGTGCAGGCCCGGCGGTGTGCTCTTGGCGAGATAGTGGTGGTTGTGCCTGCTTTCTTGTATCACGGTTGGAGGTGGCACTGAAGGAGGTGATGGTGAAGTGGAAGTAGATGATGCACGTGGTGTCCATGATGAAGGTCGACTGCGAGAAAAGTTAGTCTTGGCGCCAATGCACATCGATCACTGCACTTCACGTTCAGCTTTACAAGCAAGATGGAATAAATGAGTGATATTATTATAATCCTTATAGTCTAGAATGGTGCTGAATCTCTATTTAATCCACCCAAAACGTGCAAGCATAGCTTCATTCTCCTCAACAATACCACATCTAATCAAGCCGGTTTGTAATTCTGATAATACTCTTCTACAGATTTTTTCCTTGTCTTAAGCGCTGCAATTTTTGAAGTAATTCACGTTGATAATATGGTGGAGCCAACGAGTACGCATAGCAGTTTTCAAAGCAGCCCAAGTAGCTGGAGCAGGATATAATCTACAATGTTCGACCACCAAACACATGCAAAGCTAGTGAAAGCACAAACAATGAGCGAGAAAACGTCTCTCCTCGGGATATTGTAAACATGTAAATCGTTGTTCAGTTTCTAACTCCCAAGTAAGATATATATCAGGAACATATCTACCCTCAAATGGTGGAATATTCAATTTCAGTTTAGGGAGATGGTCATGATCTCGTACTGAGGGGAGCCCTAACATTGCCATTATTTGCATGTGGGCGACACGGTGGTTGTGGTCTTTGGTGGTTGCACGTGGTTCGATGTTGATCAACCTCATCCTCATAATCGCCCGCATACTCATCATCCTCCTCGGTACCAGCAGCAGTAGTAGCAGGAGCAAAAGAAGCACCAACAGCAGTAGCAGCGGCACCAGAATTTTGTCCTGGCTCAATAGAAACACGCTGAGCTCGTCCATACTGATTCGGAAGGGGGCGTAGTTGTTGTCGTTGTAGAGGTGCGATAGGTGCAGCCGGCGATGGTTGTGGAAAACGCGCGAGCAATTCATAAAACTTGCTATCAAGCTTTGTGTCAAACATCTTCTCAATGCCATCTATCTTCTCCATGGCCTCGTCAAATCTGTTTAGCACATCTTGCACCTGTCCAATCATCATTTCTTGAAACTTATCATGTAGCCGTTTGTTTGTCGATTCTCCCAATCAGTCTCATCGACTTGTGATCCTACCATAGTTAGCAGCAAATAGAAACAAACAAGAATATGATCCTCTGAGACTACTAAGAAGTGGTGGTGGTGTATCACAAACCCGTCAAGCAAATCTCAAATTCTTACGGTTCTTACCCAGCAGCGGTGGTGATCGGCAACCGTTGTAGTCAAAACTCTCAAAGCTTGGATATAGTAATTACGGGGAGAATCAAGCATACGGCGTAGATGTATGTGGAGCTGGGAAGGCTTATAATATGGTAGCAAAAAGGTCGGCAATAATCAATTCAGAGATGCAAAGTTGAATAAGCGGCTCAGCGACGGTCTTGTCTTTGGTCCTAGGCTAGACCGTGCTAGAGACGCGAGCCTAGAACACTAACAAAATCACGACGCCGCACGTAAACAAGGGAAAAGCACACTCTGGATTTTTTTCGCTCCTCTTTTTTTTTTGCTTTTTCATTGCTCTTTTTTTGCGAAAATCACTATAATGGCGAGTGTCTCAAAACTCTTCCAGTGTCAAACCGACAGGGATGGGCACGAAATTTTTCGACCAATTTTTTTGGACTGCCGGACCCAAAAACTGAAGCAGGTCAAAAAACTTTCTATAACGGCGATCGCTCAATACGCTTAGAAACACCTAAAAATAGGATAGCCAGAAATTTTTTTGTCCGTCGTTTTGGAAAATTTTGGGCCTAAGCGGAGGTGGTTTCGGACTCTTTTTTTGAAACCAACCTCATCTACGGAACGACAAAAGATTGCTGGAATCGAAACCTACTCGAGACAAGGAAACACGAATCGGAAAACTAGATGGATCCGAAAACAAACCTAATATGCAAGGGACTCAGTTGGTGGTGGATATATGGTGGTAGATGGCGTGGTGGTGATATATGGAAGCGGTGGTGGTATATGGATCTGGATTCGATGCGGTGGCGGATAAGCGGTGGTGGTATATGGATCACGGATTGAGCGGTGGCGGATAAGCGGTGGTGGTAGATGGCGAGGCGATGATAATGGTGCGGCGGCGGCGTGACAACTTATGACCGAACTTCGAAACTCTAAAGACTAGACTCTAAGACCAAGAACTAGACACGGCGATGCAACATAAATTCAACAATGCAAATCTGAAAAAGATTATGCAAAGGCTCGGTGGTTCGGATAGGATGAACTAACGCTAATTTCTTTTGTGGCTTTTTCGTGGACTATAGGTATGAAGAACAGACTCGATCTAAACTACGAAAACTGTACAATCTCCTTTGAGCAACACCGGAAATCGATACCACTTGATAGAGGCAAAGGTGTCCCGTCTTTCGATGAGATGGTGGATTTCACTTTGGTGGAAATCGACTTTGACGATCCGACTACGACGTCGCGAGGGCGTCAGCGCTATAGCAATCGCTAAACCAACTCCGAGGTTATTGACCACGCCGAACACGATCAACGACCACGAGGGTGCATTTCCTGCGAGCAAGCGAAGAACAAGCAAGCTGAGATTGCAATCTGGATATTGCGAATATAAGATGAAAGCTTTATTGATCAAGGTGGGTTTCGTGGCGCCTTTATGCAGTCGTTGAACACAAACGAAGTCAGCGAAGTTGCAGCTATGGCGAACTTTTAATCTAATCAAAACCCAAAGTCTAAGCAGCGCCCTAAGGGCTGTATATATGGGGAAAAGGAGAATTTCGTGGCCCTTGAGGGTGGGGTCGAAACCAACCCTAACTCTTGTTTCCCCACACATACGGACTCTAAAATAGCCTATACTTAAGTATTTCGAAATTACATGGGCTGGCCCAATAATAAGGTGACGTGACACCTAGAATAGCCTATGGACCGAATATTATGAAGTGGCATCTTGTATATTTCGTCCAAGGCTTCATGCACTCCTTATGGTGGCTTCAAAGTCCTGAAATCATCACTTGTAACTCCGTTCTTGATCCTTGCATGCCATCAACTCCATGTGTGTTCTTGCTCCAATGTTCATCCTTCTCCAAGCTAGGCCCTTCATTTGTAAGCAAAACAAATGTATCCAATTTAGGCAGCATCATATTCTCATGAACATTAGAATCATTACCAAGAAGCGAAAGTACTGTAATTTCATTGGCGTCTTGTGAGCTCTAGTAATTGGTCCCAGATATATAGCAATGAGGGGCTGTGGGTGTAAATATGGTATTGATGTCCTCATCAATTCGTCGTTGTTTTTCAGACAAGTTTCTGAACCCATTGGCACTTCCTTTTGAAGGAAATTCGAGAGATGATGTTGCTTATAGATATTAGTCCCCTGGTAGGGACAAACATACCTTCTGCGGATGCTCTATGATCTGGCAATCTCATTTGGCGTAAATTGAAGAAAATCCAGTGACTATATGCCTTATTCTCCTTGTTTTCATTGGATGGCATCTTTGTAACTCATGCGGCGTGAAAGCCAAGAACAAAAGGGCATTCCTGCATCGGTCAATATTTATGTGGAAACGATATCTCCTCTATAGAGGACAAGAAATTTTGGGGCAATTCGGCAAAAAGCGCACGAGAAAATGAAATACTTTCAAGGATTGCCATAGAATGGACAGATGTTCACTAAAACGGTCATAATTTTGTCATCCGAAGTCCGTGTCGGACCCATAAGTAGTCAAACTACTCGCGGCGAGCGTGCGAATCCAAAAAAATAGTCCTCGCTTGCACCAGGAGGCCCGGAGTACCCTCAAATTCAGCCTTAAGCAGGACTTTTGGCCTGAAAGTCAAGAACATCATTAAATCATTGTTTTTCGACAAGTTTACGAACCCATTGGCACTTCCTTTTGAAGGAAATTTGAGAGATGATGTTGCTTATAGATATTAGCCCCTGGTAGGGACAAACATACCTTCTGCAGATGCTCTATGATCCGGCAATCTCATTTGGTCGTAAATTGAAGAAAATCCAGTGACTATATGCCTTATTCTCCTTGTTTTCGCGGATGGCATCTTTGTAACTCATGCGCGTGAAAGCCAAGAAAAAAAGGGCATTCCTGGCATCGGTCAATATTTATGTGGAAACGATATCTCCTCTATAGAGGACAAGAAATTTTGGGGCAATCCGGCAAAAAGCGCACGATAAAATGAAATACTTTCAAGGACTGCCATAGAATGGACAGATGTTCACTAAAATGGTCATAATTTTGTCATTCGGAGTCCGTGTCGGACCCATAAGTAGTCAAACTGCTCGCGGCAAGCGCACGAATTCAAAAAATACTCCACTCTTGCGCCAGGAGGCCCGGAGTACCCTCAAATTCACCCTTAAGCATGACTTTTTGGCCCTGAAAGTCAAAGAACATCATTCGTCGCTGTTTTTCACACAAGTTTCTGAACCTATTGGCACTTCCTTTTGAAGGAAATTCGAGAGATGATGTTGCCTATAGATATTAGCCCCCCTGGTAGGGACAAATATACCTTTCTGCAGATGCTCTATGATCCAGGCAATCTCATTTGGCCGTAAATTGAAGAAAATCTAGCGGCTATATGCCTTATTCACCTTGTTTTCGCCGGATGGCATGCTGTAACTCATGCGCGTGAAAGCCAAGAACAAAAGGGCATTCCTGGCATCGGTCAATATTTATGTGGAAACAATATCTCCTCTATAGAGGACAAGAAATTTTGGGGCAATCAGGCAAAAAGAGCACGAGAAAATTAAGTACTTCCAAGGATTGCCATAGAATGGACAGATGGTCACTAAAACGGTCATAATTTTGTCATTCAAAGTCCGTGTCGGACCCATAAGTACTCAAACTGCTCGGAGCGAGCGTGCAAATCCAAAAAATACTCCCCGCTTGCGTGAGGAGGCCCGGAGTACCCTCAAATTCAGCCTTAACCAGGACTTTTTGGCCCTGAAAGTCAAAGAACATCATTCGTTGCTGTTTTTCAGAGAAGTTTCTGAACCCATTGGCACTTCCTTCTGAAGGAAATTCGAGATGATGTTGCTTATAGATATTAGCCCCCTAGTAGGGACAAACATACCTTTCTGCAGATGCTCTATGATCTGGGCAATCTCATTTGGCCGTAAATTGAAGAAAATCCAGCTGCTATATGCCTTATTCTCCTTGTTTTCATTGGATGGCATGCCGTAACTCATGCGCGTGAAAGCCAAGAACAAAAGGGCATTCCTGGCATCGGTCAATATTTATGTGGAAACGATATCTCCTCTATAGAGGACAAGAAATTTTGGGGCAATTCGGCAAAAAGGGCACGAGAAAATGAAATACTTTCAAGGACTGCCATAGAATGGACAGATGTTCACTAAAATGGTCATAATTTTGTCATTCGGAGTCCGTGTCGGACCCATAAGTAGTCAAACTGCTCGCGGCAAGCGCACGAATCCAAAAAATACTCCCCTCTTGCGCCAGGAGGCCCGGAGTACCCTCAAATTCACCCTTAAGCATGACTTTTTGTACCTCGAAAGTCAAAGAACATCATTAAATCATTGTTTTTCAGACAATTTTCTGAACCCATTGGCACTTCCTTTTGAAGGAAATTCGAGAGATGATGTTGCTTATAGATATTAGCCCCCCTGGTAGGGACAAATATACCTTTCTGCAGATGCTCTATGATCCAGGCAATCTCATTTGGCCGTAAATTGAAGAAAATCTAGCGGCTATATGCCTTATTCACCTTGTTTTAGCGGATGGCATCTTTGTAACTCATGCGGCGTGAAAGCCAAGAACAAAAGGGCATTCTGGCATCGGTCAATATTTATGTGAAACAATATCTCCTCTATAGAGGACAAGAAATTTTAGGGCAATCGGGCAAAAGAGCACGAGAAAATTAAGTACTTCAAGGATTGCCATAGAATGGACAGATGGTCACTAAAGCGGTCATAATTTTGTCATTCAAAGTCCGTGTCGGACCCATAAGTACTCAAACTGCTACATGACGGCGTGCAAATCAAAAATACTCCCGCTTGCGTGGAGGCCAAGTACCCTCAAATTCAGCCTTAAGCAGGACTTTTGGCCTCGAAAGTCAAAGAACATCATTAAATTGTTTTTGAGAGAAGTTTACAACCCATTGGCACTTCCTTTTGAAGGAAATTCGAGATGATGTTGCTTATAGATATTAGCCCCCTAGTAGGGACAAACATACATTTCTGCAGATGCTCTATGATCTGGGCAATCTCATTTGGCCGTAAATTGAAGAAAATCCAGCTGCTATATGCCTTATTCTCCTTGTTTTCATTGGATGGCATGCCGTAACTCATGCGCGTGAAAGCCAAGAACAAAAGGGCATTCCTGGCATCGGTCAATATTTATGTGGAAACGATATCTCCTCTATAGAGGACAAGAAATTTTGGGGCAATTCGGAAAAAAGCGCACGAGAAAATGAAATACTTTCAAGGACTGCCATAGAATGGACAGATGTTCACTAAAATGGTCATAATTTTGTCATTCGGAGTCCGTGTCGTACCCATAAGTAGTCAAACTGCTTTCATGGCGTCACGAATCAAAAAAGAGTCTCGCTTGCGCCAGAGGCCAGTACCCTCAAATTCAGCCTTAAGCAGGACTTTTTGCCCGAAAGTCAAAGAACATCATTAAATCATTGTTTTTGACAACTTTCTGAACCCATTGGCACTTCCTTTTGAAGGAAATTTGAGAGATGATGTTGCTTATAGATATTAGCCCCCTGGTAGGGACAAACATACCTTTCTGCAGATGCTTTATGATCCAGGCAATCTCATTTGGCCGTAAATTGAAGAAAATCCAGCGGCTATATGCCTTATGCTCCTTGTTTTCGCTGGATGTCATGCTGTAACTCATGCGCGTGAAAGCCAAAACAAAAGGGCATTCCTGGCATTGGTCAATATTAATGTGGAAACGATATCTCCTCTATAGAGGACAAGAAATTTTGGGGCAATCAGGCAAAAAGCGCACGAGAAAATGAAGCACTTCCAAGGACTACCATAGAATGGACAGATGTTCACTAAAACGGTCATAATTTTGTCATTCGAAGTCCGTGTCGGACCCATAAGTACTCAAACTGCTTCATGGCGAAGCGTGAATCAAAAAGTATTCCCGCTTGCGCCAGAGGCCAGTGTAGCCTCAAATTCAGCCTTAAGCAGGAATTTTTGGCCTGAAAGTCAAAGAACATCATTAAATCATTGTTTTTCGACAAGTTTACAACCCATTGGCACTTCCTTTTGAAGGAAATTGAGAGATAATGTTGCTTATAGATATTAGCCCCTGGTAGGGACAAACATACCTTCTGCAGATGTTCTATGATCCGGCAATCTCATTTGGCGTAAATTGAAGAAAATCCAGTGACTATATCGTTATTCTCCTTGTTTTCATTGGATGGCATCTTTGTAACTCATGCGCGTGAAAGCCAAGAACAAAAGGGCATTCTGGCATCGGTCAATATTTATGTGGAAGCGATATATCTTCTATAGAGGACAAGAAATTTTGGGGCAATCCGGCAAAAGCGACGAGAAAATGAAATACTTTCAAGGATCGCCATAGAATGGACAGATGTTCACTAAAACGGTCATAATTTTGTCATTCGGAGTCCGTGTCGGGCCCATAAGTAGTCAAACTGCTCGAGGCAAGCGCGCGAATCCAAAAAATACTCCCCTCTTGCGCTAGGAGGCCCGGAGTACCCTCAAATTCAGCCTTAAGCATGACTTTTTGGCCCTGAAAGTCAAAGAACATCATTAAATCATTGTTTTCGGACAAGTTTACGAACCCATTGGCACTTCCTTTTGAAGGAAATTCGAGAGATGATGTTGCTTGTAGATATTAGCCCCCATGGTAGGGACAAACGTACCTTTCTCCAGATGCTCTATGATCTGGGCAATCTCATTTGGCCGTAAATTGAAAAAAATCCAGCGGCTATATGCCTTATTCTCCTTGTTTTTGCGGATGGCATGTCTGTAACTCATGCGCATGAAAGCCAAGAACAAAAGGGCATTCCAGCATCGGTCAATATATATGTGGAAGCGATATCTCCTCTATAGAGGACAAGAAATTTTAGGGCAATCAGCAAAAAGCACACGAGAAAATGAAGTACTTTCAAGGACGCCATAGAATGGACAGATGTTCACTAAAATGGTTATAATTTTGTCATTCGGAGTTAAATGTCGGACCCATAAGTACTCAAACTGCTTTCATGGCGTGAGCCTGTGAATCAAAAATACTCCCTTGCGCCAGGATGCCCGGAGTACCCTAAAATTCAGCCTTAGGCAGGACTTTTTGGCCTCGAAAGTCAAAGCACATCATTAAATCATTGTTTTTAGACAAGTTTACGAACCCATTGGCACTTCTTTTGAAGGAAATTCGAGAGATGATGTTGCTTATAGATATTAGTCCCCTGGTAGGAAAATGTACCTTCTGCGGATGCTCTATGATCCGGCAATCTCATTTGGCGTAAATTGAAGAAAATCCAGCTGCTATATGCCTTACTCTCCTTGTTTGCGCGGATGGCATCTTTGGAACTCATGCGTGAAAGCCAAGAACAAAGGGCATTCCCGCATCGGTCAATATTTATGTGGAAATGATATCTCCTCTATAGAGGACAAGAAATTTTAGGGCAATCGGGCAAAAGCGCATTTACGGACTTTCAAGGACGCCATAGAATGGACGGATGTTTACTAAAGCGATCATAATTTTGTCATTGAGTCCGTGTTGGATCCATAAGTACTCAAACTGCTTTCATGGCGCGTGAATCAAAAATACTCCCGTTTGCACTAGGAGGCCCGGAGTACCCTCAAATTCAGCCTTAAGCAGGACTTTTTGGCCCTGAAAGTCAAAGAACATCATTAAATCATTGTTTTTAGACAAGTTTACAATCCATTGGCACTTCCTTTTGAAGGAAATTTGAGAGATGATGTTGCTTATAGATATTAGCCCCCTTGGTAGGGACAAATGTACCTTTCTGCAGATGCTCTATGATCCAGGCAATCTTATTTGGCCGTAAATTGAAGAAAATCCAGCGGCTATATGCCTTATTCACCTTGTTTTCGCCGGATGGCATGCTGTAACTCATGCGCATGAAAGCCAAGAACAAAAGGGCATTCCTGGCATCGATCAATATTTATGTGGAAACGATATCTCCTCTATAGAGGACAAGAAATTTTGGGGCAATCAGGCAAAAAGCGCACGAGAAAATGAAGCACTTCCAAGGACTACCATAGAATGGACAGATGTTCACTAAAACGGTCATAATTTTGTCATTCGAAGTCCGTGTCGGACCCATAAGTACTCAAACTGCTTTCATGGCGGCGCGAATCAAAAAGTATTCCCTTGCGCCGGGAGGCCGGTGTAGCCTCAAATTCAGCCTTAAGCAGGAATTTTGGCCTCGAAAGTCAAAGAACATCATTAAATCATTGTTTTTGGACAAGTTTACAACCCATTGGCACTTCCTTTTGAAGGAAATTGAGAGATAATGTTGCTTATAGATATTAGCCCCCTGGTAGGGACAAACATACCTTTCTGCAGATGTTCTATGATCTGGGCAATCTCATTTGGCCGTAAATTGAAGAAAATCCAGCGGCTATATGCGTTATTCTCCTTGTTTTCATTGGATGGCATGCTGTAACTCATGCGCGTGAAAGCCAAGAACAAAAGGGCATTCCTGGCATCGGTCAATATTTATGTGGAAACGATATATCTTCTATAGAGGACAAGAAATTTTGGGGCAATCCGCAAAAGCGCACGAGAAAATGAAATACTTTCAAGGACTGCCATAGAATGGACAGATGTTCACTAAAACGGTCATAATTTTGTCATTGGGAGTCCGTGTCGGGCCCATAAGTAGTCAAACTGCTCGAGGCAAGCGCTTGAATCAAAAAAACTCCCTCTTGCGCTAGGAGGCCGGAGTACCCTCAAATTCAGCCTTAAGCATGACTTTTTGCCTCGAAAGTCAAAGAACATCATTAAATCATTGTTTTTCAGACAAGTTTCTGAACCCATTGGCACTTCCTTTTGAAGGAAATTCGAGAGATGATGTTGCTTGTAGATATTAGCCCCCATGGTAGGGACAAACGTACCTTTCTCCAGATGCTCTATGATCTGGGCAATCTCATTTGGCCGTAAATTGAAAAAAATCCAGCGGCTATATGCCTTATTCTCCTTGTTTTTGCCGGATGGCATGCTGTAACTCATGCGCATGAAAGCCAAGAACAAAAGGGCATTCCTGGCATCGGTCAATATATATGTGGAAACGATATCTCCTCTATAGAGGACAAGAAATTTTGGGGCAATCAGGCAAAAAGCACACGAGAAAATGAAGTACTTTCAAGGACTGCCATAGAATGGACAGATGTTCACTAAAATGGTTATAATTTTGTCATTGGAGTTAATTGTCGGACCCATAAGTACTCAAACTGCTCATGGCGAGCATGCGAATCAAAAATACTCCCGCTTGCGCCAGGATGCGGAGTACCCTAAAATTCAGCCTTAGGCAGGACTTTTTATTCGAAAGTCAAAGCACATCATTAAATCATTTGTTTTTCGACAAGTTTCGAACCCATTGGCACTTCTTTTGAAGGAAATTCGAGAGATGATGTTGCTTATAGATATTAGTCCCCGGTAGGGAAAAATGTACCTTCTGCAGATGCTCTATGATCCGGCAATCTCATTTGGTCAGTAAATTGAAGAAAATCCAGCTGCTATATGCCTTACTCTCCTTGTTTGCGCGGATGGCATCTTTGTAACTCATGCGCGTGAAAGCCAAGAACAAAAGGGCATTCTGGCATCGGTCAATATTTATGTGGAAATGATATCTCCTCTATAGAGGACAAGAAATTTTGGGGCAATCAGGCAAAAAGCGCACGACAGACTTTCAAGGACTGCCATAGAATGGACAGATGTTTACTAAAACGATCATAATTTTGTCATTCGGAGTCCGTGTTGGATCCATAAGTACTCAAACTGCTCGCGGCGAGCGCGTGAATCCAAAAAATACTCCCCGTTTGCACTAGGAGGCCCGGAGTACCCTCAAATTCAGCCTTAAGCAGGACTTTTTGGCCCTGAAAGTCAAAGAACATCATTCGTCGCTGTTTTTCAGACAAGTTTCTGAATCCATTGGCACTTCCTTTTGAAGGAAATTTGAGAGATGATGTTGCTTATAGATATTAGCCCCCTTGGTAGGGACAAATGTACCTTTCTGCAGATGCTCTATGATCCAGGCAATCTTATTTGGCCGTAAATTGAAGAAAATCCAGCGGCTATATGCCTTATTCACCTTGTTTTCGCCGGATGGCATGCTGTAACTCATGCGCATGAAAGCCAAGAACAAAAGGGCATTCTGGCATCGATCAATATTTATGTGGAAGCGATATCTCCTCTATAGAGGACAAGAAATTTTAGAGCAATCAGCAAAAGCGACGAGAAAATGAAGCACTTCAAGGACTACCATAGAATGGACGAGATGTTCACTAAAACGGTCATAATTTTGTCATTGAAGTCCGTGTCGGACCCATAAGTACTCAAACTGCTCATGGCGAAGGCGAATCAAAAAGTATTCCCGCTTGCGCCAGAGGCCGGTGTAGCCTCAAATTCAGCCTTAAGCAGGAATTTTTGTACGAAAGTCAAAGAACATCATTAAATCATTGTTTTTTGGACAAGTTTACGAACCCATTGGCACTTCCTTTTGAAGGAAATTCGAGAGATAATGTTGCTTATAGATATTAGCCCCTGGTAGGGACAAACATACCTTCTGCGGATGTTCTATGATCCGGCAATCTCATTTGGCCGTAAATTGAAGAAAATCCAGCGGCTATATGCGTTATTCTCCTTGTTTTCATTGGATGGCATGCTGTAACTCATGCGCGTGAAAGCCAAGAACAAAAGGGCATTCCTGGCATCGGTCAATATTTATGTGGAAACGATATATCTTCTATAGAGGACAAGAAATTTTGGGGCAATCCGGCAAAAAGCGCACGAGAAAATGAAATACTTTCAAGGACTGCCATAGAATGGACAGATGTTCACTAAAACGGTCATAATTTTGTCATTCGGAGTCCGTGTCGGGCCCATAAGTAGTCAAACTGCTCGAGGCAAGCGCGCGAATCCAAAAAATACTCCCCTCTTGCGCTAGGAGGCCCGGAGTACCCTCAAATTCAGCCTTAAGCATGACTTTTTGGCCCTGAAAGTCAAAGAACATCATTAAATCATTGTTTTTCGGACAAGTTTACGAACCCATTGGCACTTCCTTTTGAAGGAAATTCGAGATGATGTTGCTTGTAGATATTAGCCCCCATGGTAGGGACAAACGTACCTTTCTCCGGATGCTCTATGATCAGGCAATCTCATTTGGTAGTAAATTGAAAAAAATCCAGTGACTATATGCCTTATTCTCCTTGTTTTTGCGGATGGCATCTTTGTAACTCATGCGCATGAAAGCCAAGAACAAAAGGGCATTCCTGGCATCGGTCAATATATATGTGGAAACGATATCTCCTCTATAGAGGACAAGAAATTTTGGGGCAATCAGGCAAAAAGCACACGAGAAAATGAAGTACTTTCAAGGACTGCCATAGAATGGACAGATGTTCACTAAAATGGTTATAATTTTGTCATTCGGAGTTCGTGTCGGACCCATAAGTACTCAAACTGCTCGCGGCGAGCATGCGAATCCAAAAAATACTCCCCGCTTGCGCCAGGATGCCCGGAGTACCCTAAAATTCAGCCTTAGGCAGGACTTTTTGGCCCTGAAAGTCAAAGCACATCATTCGTCGCTGTTTTTCAGACAAGTTTCTGAACCCATTGGCACTTCTTTTTGAAGGAAATTCGAGAGATGATGTTGCTTATAGATATTAGTCCCCCTGGTAGGGAAAAATGTACCTTTCTGCAGATGCTCTATGATCCGGGCAATCTCATTTGGCCGTAAATTGAAGAAAATCCAGCTGCTATATGCCTTACTCTCCTTGTTTGCGCCGGATGGCATGCTGTAACTCATGCGCGTGAAAGCCAAGAACAAAAGGGCATTCCTGGCATCGGTCAATATTTATGTGGAAATGATATCTCCTCTATAGAGGACAAGAAATTTTGGGGCAATCAGGCAAAAAGCGCACGACAGACTTTCAAGGACTGCCATAGAATGGACAGATGTTTACTAAAACGATCATAATTTTGTCATTCGGAGTCCGTGTTGGATCCATAAGTACTCAAACTGCTCGCGGCGAGCGCGTGAATCCAAAAAATACTCCCCGTTTGCACTAGGAGGCCCGGAGTACCCTCAAATTCAGCCTTAAGCAGGACTTTTTGGCCCTGAAAGTCAAAGAACATCATTAAATCATTGTTTTTCGGACAAGTTTAAGAATCCATTGGCACTTCCTTTTGAAGGAAATTTGAGAGATGATGTTGCTTATAGATATTAGCCCCTTGGTAGGGACAAATGTACCTTCTGCAGATGCTCTATGATCCGAGCAATCTTATTTGGCGTAAATTGAAGAAAATCCAGCTATATGCCTTATTCACCTTGTTTTACGGATGGCATCTTTGTAACTCATGCGCATGAAAGCCAAGAACAAAAGGGCATTCCTCGGCATCGATCAATATTTATGTGGAAGCGATATCTCCTCTATAGAGGACAAGAAATTTTAGGGCAATCGGTAAAAAGCGCACGAGAAAATTAAGTACTTCCAAGGACGCCATAGAATGGACAGATGTTCACTAAAACGGTCATAATTTTGTCATTGAAGTCCGTGTCGGACCCATAAGTACTCAAACTGCTCATGACAAGCGATGAATCAAAAATACTCCCGCTTGCGCTAGGAGGCCCGAGTACCCTAAAATTCAGCCTTAAGCGGGACTTTTTTGCCACGAAAGTCAAAGAACATCATTAAATCATTGTTTTTCGGACAAGTTTACGAACCCATTGGCACTTCCTTTTGAAGGAAATTGAGAGATGATGTTGCTTATAGATATTAGCCCCCGGTAGGGACAAACATACATTTACTGTAGATGCTCTATGATCCGGCAATCTCATTTGGTAGTAAATTGAAGAAAATCCAGTGACTATATGCCTTATTCTCCTTGTTTTATTGGATGGCATGCTCTAACACATGCGCGTGAAAGCCAAGAACAAAAGGGCATTCTGGCATCGATCAATATTTATGTGGAAACGATATCTCCTCTATAGAGGACAAGAAATTTTGGGGTAATCAGGCAAAAAGCGCACGAGAGACTTGATGAGGACATCAATACCATTGTTACACCCACAGCCCCTACTGTTACATATACGGGACCAATTACTAGAGCTCAAGACGCCAATTAAATTACCAGGTACTTTCGTTTCTTGGTAATGATTCTAATATTCATGAGAATATGATGCTGCCTAAATTGGATACATTTGTTTTGCTTACAAATGAAGGGCCTAGCTTGGAGAAGGATGAACATTGGAGCAAGAACACGCATGGAGTTGATGGCATGCAAGGGGGATCAAACGGAGTTACAAGTGATGATTTCAGACTTTGAAGCCACCATAAGGAGTGCATGAAGCCTTGGACGAAATATACAAGATGCCACTTCATAATATTCATCCATAGGCTATTCTAGGTGCTGCGTCACCTTATTATTGGGCCAGCCCATGTAATTTCGAAATACTTAAGTATAGGCTATTTTTAGAGTCCGTATGTGTGGGGAAACAAGAGTTAGGGTTGGTTTGGACCCCATCCTCAAGGGCCACGAAATTCCTCCTTTTCCCCATATATACAGCCCTTAGGGCGTCGTTTAGACTTTGGGTTTTGTTTAGATCAAAAGTTAGCCATAGCTGCAACCGCATACTTCATTTGTGTTCAACGACCGGACAAAGCGTCCACAGAACCCCACCTTGATCAATAAAGCTTTCATCTTATATTACGCAATATCTAGATTGCAATCTCAGTTTCTTGCTTGTTCTTCGTTTGCTCGCAGGAAATAGACCCTCGTGGTCGTTGATCGTGCTTCGGCGTGGTCAATAACCTCTCGAGTTGGTTTAGCGATTGCTAAGTAGCGGCGTCCTCACGCGTAGTCGGATCGTCAAAGTCAACTTCCACCAAAGCGAAATCCACCATCTCATCGAAGGCGGACACCTAGCCCCTATCAAGTGGTATCAGATTTCCAGGTTGCTCGGTGAGATTTACAGTTTTAAGTAGTTTAGATCGAGTCATTCTTCATACCTCTGATCCAGGAAAAAGCCAAAAAATTAGAGTTAGGTCATCATATCCGAACCAATCTGAGCCTTTGCATAATCTTTTACGTATTTGCGTTGTTGAATTTGCGGTTGCATCGTCGTGTCTAGTTGCTGGTCTTAGAGTCTAGTCTTTTAGAGTTTGAGTTACGGTCATAAGTTTTCACGCCGCCAAGACCATCATCATCGCCCTGCCATCTACCACCACCGCTTATCCGCCACCGCTTCGAATCCGTATCCATATACCACCACCGCTGCCATATACCACCATCGTTGCCATATACCACCACCAATCCGAGTTCCATGCATATTAGATTTGTTTTCGGGATCCATCTAATTTCTGATTCGTGTTTCCTTATCCGAGTAGGTTTGATTCCAGCAATCTTTTGCCGTCCGAAACCACCCTCCGTTTAGGCCCAAAATTTTCCAAAACGCACGGGAAAAAAATTTCGGCTATCCTATTTTAGGTGTTTCTAAGCGTATTGAGACAGTCCCGTTATAGAAAGTTTTTTGACCCGTTTCAGATTTTTGGGTCCGGCGTTCGAAAAAAATTTGGGCGAAAAATTTCTTGCCCATCCTGTCGGTTTGACTTGGGAAGAGTTTTGAGACACTACGCCATTATAGTGATTTTTAGCAAAAAAAAAAAAGACAAACAAAAAAAAAAGCAAAAAAAAAGGCGAAAAAAAAATTCAGTGTGCTTTTCCCTTCTTTACGTGCAGCGCCGTGATTTTGTTAGTGTACTAGGCTCGCGTCTCTAGCCGGTCTAGCCTAGGACCAGACAAGATCTGCGTCGTTGAGCGTTTATTCAACTTTGCATCTCTGAATTGATTATTCTTGACCTTTTTGCTACTATATTATAAGCCTTCCAGCTCCACATACATCTCGTCGTGCGTTTGATTCTCCCCGTAATCGCTATAGCCAAGCTTTGAGAGTTTTGACTACAACGGTTGCCGATCACCGCTTTTCTGGGTAAGAACTGGTAAGAATTTGAGATTTGCTTGGCGGTTTGTGACTATCCACCACACCACCACCACCACTTCCTAGTAGTCTGAGGATCATATTCTTGTGTGTTTCTATTGCTGCTAACCATGGCAGGATCACAAGCCGGCGAGACTGATTGGGAGAACCCGACGAACAAACAGCTACATGATAAGTTTCAGCAAATGATGTTGGACAGGTGCAAGGCGTGCTAAACAGATTTGACGAGGCCATGGAGAAGATAGATGGCATTGAGAAGACATTTGAAACAAAGCTTGATAGCAAGTTTGATGAATTGCTCGTGCGTTTTCCACAACCACCGCCGGCTGCACCTATCGCACCTCTGCAGCGACAACAACTCGCCCCTTCCAAATCAGTATGGGCGAGCTCAGCGTGTTCCTATTGAGCGAGACAAAATTCTGTGCCGCTCTCTGCTGTTGGTGCTTCTTTGGCTCCTGCTCCTGCTGCTGCTGGTACCGAGGAGGATGATTATGTGGGAGATTACGAGGATGAGGTTGATCAACATCAGAACTACGTGCAACCACCAGCACCACAACCACCAGGTCGTCCACATGCAAATAATGGCAATGTTAGGGCTCCCCTCAGTGCGAGATCATGACCATCTCCCTAAACTGAAATTGAATATTCCACCATTTGAGGGTAGATATGTTCTGATATATATCTTACTTGGGAGTTAAGCTGAACAACGATTTACATGTTTACAATATCACGAGGAGGCGTGTTCTGCTGCTGTTTGTGCTTTCACTAGCTTTGCGGTGTTTGGTGGCTTTGAACATTGTAGATTATATCTGTTCCACTACTTGGGCTGCTTTGAAAACTGCTATGCGTACTCGTTGGGTTCCACCATATTATCAACGTGAATTGCTTCAAAAATTGCAGCGTTTAAGACAAGGAAAAAATTCTGTAGAAGAATATTATCGGAATTACAAACTGGCTTGATTAGATGTGGTATTGTTGAGGAGAATGAAGCTATGCTTGCACGTTTTACGGGTGGATTAAATAGAGATTCAGACCATTCTAGACTATAAGGATTATAATAATATCACTCGTTTATTCCATCTTGCTTGTAAAGCTGAGCGTGAAGTGCAGGATCGGCGAGAATTGGCGCGGACTAACTTTTCTGCAGTCGACCTTCATCATGGACACCACGTGCATCATCTACTTCGAGACGTTACGCTACACGGCACCTCCGTGGTGCCACCTCCAACCGTGATACACGCAAGGTGCACAACCACCACTATCGCCAAGAGCACACTGCCGGACCTGCCTGAGCTCTTCTTCTTCCATGGCGTCAGCAGGCACACAAGTGATATTATTTGTCGTCGTTGTAAGGAAGAGGACATTTTTGAGAGAATGCAAATCTCAGCGTGTGATGATTGCTCTTGAGGATGGTGGGTATGAGTCCGCTAGTGACTATGATGAGGAGACTTTGGCTCTTATTACACATGAGGAACACGGTGGAGATGATTACGATCATGAGACACAATACATGGCTGCTGAAGATCTTGACAGTATGAATGTTTAGTTGCTCAACGTGTTTTGAGTGTGCAGGTTACACAAGTGAGCAAAATCAGAGGCATAATTTGTTCCATACAAAGGAGTTGTGAAGGAACGTTCTATTAGCGTCATCATAGATGGAGGGAGCTGCAACAACTTGGCTAGCATGGAGATGGTGGAGAAGCTATCTCTCATCACAAGACCACATCCACATCCTTACTACATTCAATGGTTCAACAACAGCGGCAAGGTTAAGGTAACACGTCTGTTAGGTGTGCATTTTAGTATCTCTACATATGCTGATTATGTTGATTGTGATGTGGTACCTATGCAAGCATGTTCCTTATTACTTGGTAGACCATGGCAATTTGATAAAATTCATACACCATGGTAGAAACAATCAAGATACTCTTGTTCATAAGGATAAAAATATTACTTTGCTTCCTATGACTCCACAGTCCATTTTGAAAGATGATATTAATAGAGCTAATAAAGCAAAACAGGAGAAAAATAAGAGTGAAAATCAGATTGTGGCAAAAGAATTTGAGCAACATATGAAGCCTAATAGTAAACCATCTAGTGTTGCTTCTGAAATTAAATTGAAAAGTGCATGTTTACTTGCCACTAAATCGATATTGATGAGCTAGATTTTAGCAAATCTGTTTGCTATGCTTTTGTGTGCAAAGAGGCATTATTTTCATTCGAGGACGTGCCTTCCTCTTTGCCTCCTGCTGTCACTAACATTTTGCAGAGTTCACGCGTCTTTCCACAAGGCGTGCCACCGGATACCGCCTATTCGTGGGATTGAGCATCAGTTGACTTAATTCCGGTGCTTCACCGCCAAACCGTCGCCATACCGTACCAATCCAGAGGAGACGAAGGAGATTATCGTCAAGTACAAGAGCTTCTCGACAAAGGTTATATCTGTGAATCCCTTAGTCCTTGTGCTGTTCCTATTATTCTAGTGCGAAAAAGGATGGTACATCGGCGTATGTGTGTTGATTGTAGAGGCATTAATAATATTACTATTAGTTATCGTCATCCTATTCCTAGGCTAGATGATATGCTTGATGAATTGAGTGGCTCTACAATATTCTCCAAAGTTGATTTGCGTAGTGGATACCATCAAATTCGTATGAAATTGGGGATGAATGGAAAACAGCATTTAAAACTAAGTTTGGATTATATGAGTGGTTAGTCATGCCTTTTGGGTTAACTAATGCACCTAGTACTTTCATGAGATTAATGAGCGAAGTTTTACGTGCTTTCATTGGACGATTTGTGGTAGTTTACTTTGATGACATATTGATTTATAGCAGATCTTTGGAGGAACATTTGGAACATTTACGTGCTGTTTTTATTGCTCTCGTGATGCACGTTTGTTTGGTAACCTTGGGAAGTGCACCTTTTGCACCGACCGAGTGTCTTTTCTTGGCTATGTTGTTACTCCACGGGGAATTGAAGTTGATAAAGCCAAGATTGAAGCTATTGAGAGTTGGCCGCAACGAAAATGGTCACACAAGTGAGGAGTTTTCTTGGCCTCGCTGGATTCTATAGGCGTTTTGTGAGAGATTTCAGCACCATTGCTGCACCTCTCAATGAGCTTACAAAGAAGGATGTGCCTTTTGTTTGGGGTGCCGCTTGACAGAAGAAGCCTTCACGGTGTTGAAAGATAAGTTGACACATGCTCCTTTACTCCAACTTCCTGATTTTAATAAGACTTTTGAGCTTGAATGTGATGCTAGTGGAATTGGATTAGGAGGTGTGTTATTACAAGATGGCAAACCGGTTGCATACTTTTCTCAAAAATTGAGTGGGCCTAGTCTGAATTATTCTACTTATGATAAAGAATTATATGCTCTTGT